>CASHTH010000712.1:0-44296 GCA_030341885.1 Geodia barretti
GTCCAATCGTGCCGCTCCGGTCACCAATCCGTAGGCGAAATTGCTGCCAGGTTGGCGAACACCGTGTCCGACGACGGTATCTCCATGATCGCCGCGCCGGCGTACGATTTGCTCTGCAGGATTCGCACCATCGCCAGACAATCCAGGTCGCCGTCTTCGACGCTCTCCAGCGCCGCACCGTGCCGCGCCTGCTTGACAGTGCACAATCTTTATGTAGTCCGCCGGCAGCGCCGCCAGTTCGTCCAGCGGATGGCTCTCCGGATGCCGCCGCAATTGATTGGTCGGATCTGGGCACAGGCCCAGGTACTGGCCTTGGTCTTCAGTCATCCGGGCCCGGGCTTCCCGGACCAGCAACTGCATCGAGCGCAGCGGCTGCCCAGAGTTTTCCATGGAAAATATGACCCCCTGGCGCGCCGCTTACTATCTTGCTCTTGCATACTACTTTATCCCTCCTCACCAGAGGCATCGATACGCTCGCACAAGCATCCTGGCTATATCGGCTGCCAGCGCCCAAGGTTTGTCGCTAGCCGCCGGGTCAACCGTTCGCAGGCACGGTTCGGCGCTTCTCTTCTGTCTTTCGCTTCTTTTTTCTTTGTCTTCGCTTTCGGCGCTCGCTCCTCCCCTTCGCGTTGGAACCAGCCCGCCGTTGGTGGTCGATGTCCGGTAGTCATACATGGCAACTGGAAGCTATCTCGACGAGGCCCGAGGACAGATCGGGAAAGCGCACCACCAGTTCCGCCAACTCGGGCAGGTTGGGCCGCCAGTCAATCGCCCCTCTTTCGGACATCGGCTGCTGCGCAGGCAGTTTTGGTATCGCAGTTCGACATGCGTAGTCCCCGTTGGCTTGCGCCTGCGCGACAAGGTCACCCAAACTGGATTCATCCAGTTGGTTGCGCCAGGAATTGCTGATAGCACCGTAAATCATGTTGACCTCCGCAGCCGCTGAGATTGGTTAGCACCTCCACGACTATAACACGACCCCAGCCAACAGCAACCCTCAACCGTCGCCGTTGTGCTCATGCATACACACTTTGTCATTGCGAGCGTAGCGTGGCAATCCCGTCGCCGTAGCAACGGCGGTTCGTCGACGTGTGTTCAGCCTCATCGAGATTGCCACGTCCCTCGACGAGCTCTGGAGGAGCGGCCGCTCCTCGCGACGACAGATTGAAGAAGGTACGCGTGAGCCGCCGGTTGTGACATTCCCAATGCTGGCCGACACAGGCGCTATGCTAAAATGGCGGCACAAGGCAATGTTCACGACCAGCAATGTCCATGAGACGCTAAATGGCCGAATTGTATAGCGAAAGATGCACCGCCTGCCGCCGCGATTCTCCCCACACGTCCGTACGCGAAATCACCTCGAGTGCGCTCCGTCATCGACTATTGTCATGATTGACGAATCCGGCATACCGAAACTGGACCGGCAGTTCAAGTTCAACAATTTCGTGAACGCGTTGCAGTTCACCAATGCCCTTGGCGAGCTAGCCGAGTCCGAAGGACACCACCCACGGCTCACCACAGAATGGGCCAGCGTACGTCGCTTGGTGGACGCGACACAATACACGCATCTGCATCGCACATGCAAACTTCGTATGGTCCCTCGTAATGGCCAGCCAAAACCGACCGACACCTGTACCGTGGATGGATTAAACATGCGCCTACCATTCTGAGCAAACGTAATCTTTGCCGCCGCCCACCCCTTTTGCCCCCTGGACCTCTGGAGCCATTATGAGAGTCGTTTATTCATTCATTATTTATGTATTATTCATCAATATGTTTCTATGTATTTAATTTATATTATTTTTTCACAAATTCCCTCAAATCAATGTCCCGAGACCTGAACGCCGTAGGAGCAGAGGCTGCCTGGGCCGAGTCGATGTTACGAGCGTTTATTGCCACCGAACGAACCGCACTCACGATTTGCGTTCCTCCTGCCGTTGGCGTGGCCCGCTACAACCAGCACGGCGAGCGACCGCGTGACGCGTAGCACCCCCGTGGCCATCGCCTCTCCCTGTCTCCTCGCGCACAAATCACCCTATGTACTGGCCTATACCAGGAAATAAGCACCACGTAGCAGGGCAAACCGAATCGCCGTGCTCGTGCAAGACGCCAGCGGTGGACGGTTCCGGCTCGGCCTGGGCACCCAGGTCAAGGGGCACATCGAGCGGCGGTTCGCCACCCGTTGGGGTGGTTCGCCTGGGCCGCGTCTGCGTGAATACGTGCAGTCGTTGCAGGCAATCTGGAATTGCTGGGATACGGGAAGCAACCTGGAATACGCCGGCGATTTCTACCAGTTCTCTTTGATGACGCCGTTTTTCAGCCCCGGGCCCAGTGAATACGCCCATCCGGAAGTGTTCACCGCTGCGGTTAACGGCTACAACTGTCTGGTCGCCGGCGAATGCAGCGACGGTCTGATGCTGCACAGTCTCACCTCCCCCGAGTACGTGCGCCAGATAGTCAAGCCCAACATTGCCGAGGGCGCGCGACGGGCGGGGCGCGACCCGGCGGATCTGTCCGTAGTTGGCGGCGGGTTCATCGTAACCGGCCCCAATCAGGCCGCCATCAAAGCAATGGACGCCGAAACGCGCCGTCGGATCGCTTTTTACTCCTCCACCCGCACTTATTTCCCGGTGCTGGAGTGTCACGGCTTCGAAGACGTCGGCCGCCAATTGCACCGGCTATCTCTGGAAGGCAAGTGGGAAGAGATGGGTGCTCTGGTGCCGGATGAGATGCTGGATGCCTTCGCCATTATCGGCGAGTACGACGAGATACCCGGCATGTTCAAGGAACGCTACGGCGGGTTGGTTGACGAAATGCACTTCTCGATTCAGACCACCAACAACGCGGAATACGCCCAACTGCGCCGCATCGTCGGTGAACTCCAGGAACTGTAAGGTTCCACTGGATCGCAAAACCCCCTCTCCCGTCAAGGGGAGGGCTGGAGTGAGGGTGCGTTCCCCCTCTCCTTACGGGAGAGGGTTGGGGTGAGGGTGATGGTGAAATAACGGCGTGAGGGTGAAATGACGGTGTGTGGGAACAATCCCGGCACATATACCATGCTGGACGCCACCCGTTTCAAACTCGCCAGCGAATCAGAGCTAACCTACCGCCTCAAGTGGGCTGCCTGGGAATGGCTGTACAACGTCGCCCACTGCCGCACCATCGGATTTGAAGTGCGCCTGCATGGCCCGTGGGGTCGCATAGTGGATTTGGTAGCCGTCGGACGGAACAACGTGGTGTACGCGGTTGAGGTCAAATCCAGCCGCTCCGATTTCGCCCGCGACAACAACACCGATGCCGACATCGAACGGCTGCGGCAACGGATGGGGTCGCTGACCCGACGCATCATATTGGCCGAGCAAACACTGGCTCAGGCGGCTGAGTTCGCCCGTGGTCATGCCGGTGACCAGTGGCACGACGTCCCGGCGTATCGAGTGGCCGAATCGGACCGAACCCGCCTCACCGACGAGCTTGAGCGGTTGCGTGAGCGGTTGACTACAGTGTCCAACAAGTTCCACGACCCCCGATTTCTGGCCGCCGCGCACTACCACTACATCATGGCCCCGGCCGGGGTTGTGCTCGCAGAAATGATGCCGCCGCAGTGGGGTTTACTTGACCCGACTCCACAGGAGATCGTAACCGCGCCCGGCCAAACGATTCGTCAAAATAGCGGTATCATGGCCAACGTATTTCGCGCCATCGCCCGCAGCAACAGTCAGTCTATGATGCGCGCTTACGGTGTTCGTTTGGGCAAGGATGGTGCGGAATTTCCCGGCACTCATTCCAAAGACCGCATCGCATAATTACCACCCTGATACTGCACGTTACCGGAGGCCAGCCATGCCCGACACAACCATCGACCCGCAATCCACGGCGCTGTTGATTCAAGATATGCAAAACGAGCTGGTGAAGGGCAACGTTATGCCAGTCCAACCCCTCTCCGGCGCCGACATTATCGCCAACAGCGCCCGCCTGCTGGAGAAGGCACGTTCGGTCAACATGCCGGTCATCTACGTCAAGGTCAACCGCCGCGCCGACCGACGCGATTCACCTCGCCCGCCCTTCGGCGCGCCGGCATCCGCCGCCGATGCTGGACCCAGACTCACCGAGGGCAGCCACGACGCCGAGGTGGTCGCCGAACTGGTGCCGAAATCGGGCGACCCGGTAATCGTCAAGCACACTACGAGCCCGTTCAACACCACCGACATTGAGGTGTATCTGCGGCGCTTCGGGATAACTACCCTGATCCTGACCGGCTACTCGACTACCGGAGTGGTTGAAGGTTCGTTGCGCGACGCTCGTGACAAGGACTATGACTGCATCGTGGTGCGCGATTGCTGCGCCGCCGCGACCGTAGCGGAGCACGACGTGTGCATGGACATCATCTTCCCCCGGATGGCGTGGGTTGCCACCGCCGACGAAGTCATCGCCGCGATCGCATCCTGATCCCTATCGGTTCAGCAGCCACCACTCTTCACTGCCCAGGTTGAACTCGATCCGCCGGAAACCTTCGGCGAATTCCACGCCGCAGCGCTGGCCCTGATTCCGGCTACCTTCAGCGAAACGCTCCAATCGGTGTGCCGGGGTACGCTCGCCCATCTGCGACACGTGCGCGCTCAGAGACTCGGCCTTCAGGCGGATGTGCTCCTCGGTAACCTCGATGAACGTATCGGGCCGCTCCGAACCCCACAGCAGGGCTTCCCCCACCCGGTGCGGTTCCAGTCCCTCGTCCGCAATCTGTTCGGGAAAATCTAGGTAGCTCCAGGCGTATGAAAATGCGGCGTCCAGCGCCACCTGGCCGCTCCTGCGGTGGTCCCGGTGCGTGTGGGACGTAACACGATACGGGTCGATGCAGAACACAACCTCAGGTTTGTGCCGTCGAATCTCCCGCACCACCTCGCCCCGGTACTTGACCGTATCCTCCAGTTCACCGTCGCCGTACCGCAGGAATACCACCTCGGCTACTCCCAGCAATTTCGAGGCGTTCTGCTGCTCCACCTCCCGGGTGGCGGCCAGCCGTTCGGGCGTCATTTCGCGATCGCCGGTGCCCTTGTTCCCGTTGGTAGACATCAGCACCACCACGTGGGTACCCGCTTCGGCTATCCACTTGGCCATCGTAGCGCCGCAACCGCCCTCGGCATCGTCAGGGTGCGGAGTCACCACCAGCGCGCTGGTCGGCGGCTCCGTAATCAAACGTGGGGTGGGTGCATACTCCTGGTCGGGGAATCCCAGCCATCTATACCATGCGGCCTGCTAGTCATTCAGAAGCTCCTGAGGCGTTCGCCCTCGCGCCAACCCCTCTCCCGGTGGGAGAGGGGAAGTTACTGGTGGGCCGGGAAAACTACGTCATTACCAAGGATTATTTATCGAATAGATTCCCAGACCACACAGCGTAACGTGGGATGGGTTGGCGGGTTTCTAGCCACCCATGTGGAACACGACCATCTTGAGTTCGGTCATCTCTTCGATGGCGTAGCCCGGACCTTCCTTGCCCATACCGCTGTCCTTCAAGCCGCCATAGGGCATGACATCGGCCCGCCACTGGGGCGAGGCATTGATGTGCAGGTTGCCGGAATGCACTTCCTGAGCGAACCGCATCGCCCAATCCACGTTTTGGGTGAAGATTCCCGCCGACAGCCCGAACCGGCTGTCGTTGGCCTTTGCAATAGCGTCGTCAATGTCCTCAAAGGCGCTTACCGCTATTGCCGGGCCAAACAGTTCCTCACGGGAAATCAACATTTCGGCGCGAGCATCGGCGATAACGGTGGCAGTATGCAGCGTGCCCTCGCGCTCGCCACCGGCGATAACGCGGGCTCCCTGACCGACGGCCTCGGCGATCCAGCTTTCGACACGTTCGGCGTCGTTCTGGCGGATCATCGGCCCCATCTTGACGTCTTCGTCAAACGGATTACCGGCGTTGAATTCCTGCGTGGGCTTCACCAGAGCGTCCAGCAAGTCGGCGTATATCGCCCGCGCCGCGAACACCCGTTGCGTCGAGATGCACACCTGCCCGGCGTTGGAGAAACCGCTGGCCACGGTCGCCGCCGCCACCTTTTCGATGTCGGCGTCAGACATGATGATCAGCGGGCTGTTGGAACCCAGCTCCATCGTTACCTTCTTGATGCCAGCGTTGCGGCAGATGCGGTCGCCGACTTCCATACTGCCGGTGAAGGTAATCTTGCGGACGCGCGGGTCGCCGGTGATGGCATCGCCAATCTCCGCCCCGGAGCCGGTCACCGTTTGGATAGCCTCTTCCGGCAAGCCCGCTTCGAGGAGAATCTCGGTGAGTTTGAGGGCCGATAGCGGCGTGTCTCCGGCCGGCTTCAGGATGACCGCGTTCCCCCCCGCCAGGGCCGGTCCCACCTTGTGGCAAACCAGGTTCAGCGGAAAGTTGAACGGAGCAATGGCGGCCACGACGCCCACCGGTACGCGGATGGTGAATCCAAACTGGCTGACTACGCCAGGTGCGGCGTCCAGGGGTACGGTCTCGCCGTGCAGGCGTTTGGATTCCTCGGCGGAGAGCGTGATGGTCTGGATGGCACGCTGCACTTCGGTCCGCCCCTCTGCGATAACCTTGCCTTCTTCGCGGGTTATGGTTTCGGCCAGGTCGTCGGCTCGCTCGGCCATCAGGTCGGCGGCGCGCTTCAGGATGGTGTAGCGACGATGGGCCGGCAACTTGGCCATCACCTGTGCGCCACGGGCGGCGCTGGTTATGGCTGCCCCCACATCGGCGGCGCTGCCCCGGGGAACCGTGTCGATTACAGATTGGTCAAAGGGATTGACGACCGACATCTTGTCATCGCGGTCGACCCATTCGCCGCAAATGTACATTTTCATGCTGTGCTCTCCTCACCGTCAGGAATGTTATGTAACCACCGCAGTAGCTCCGCGGGGCGTTTGGGGATTGTACTACGCTGGCCCGGCCACCACCAGATGCGGTGTTAACGCGGCCCGCCGTATCCCAGTCTAAACGAAGGACACTGCTTCGCAGCGACCTCCAGCAAGAGTATCGCGGTTTCGGCCGCTAGTTAAAATTGCCGCCGTAGGGAGACGGGGCGGCCGGCGGCGCGACCGGTTGGGCGGGTAAGGACGATTTATTGTCGCCCAGGACGATGCTTCGGCCCATGTTGGTAACCCGATAGTGGCCCGATTGCCCGGGGATGCGTTCCAGCCAACGAAACTTGGTGCGTGCTGCGTTGCGCAGCGTCTGCACAAAGCTGTGGGGGAGCGGCCAACCCGCCAGCGAAAACAGCTGCGACAACTCATCAGGGTCCACGCTCTTCACCGCCAGGAAACGATCGGCGGCCTCCGCTGCCACCACCACCCGCCGCATATCGCCCAGCGGGCTGACGTGCTGACAAAAGGCAACGTATTCACGTTCTTCCGGTGTGGTCGGTTCGGTAAACCCGGACCCGCTCGTTAACGGGCACGGTACCCGAAGTCGCGTCGACCGTTGGCGCCGGTGCGTCCTGCATCGTCGCAGCCGCCGGCGCTACGTCGCGCGCGTATGACGGTGGCAATTCAGCCGGCGGGGGATGCCCATTGCTTGCCGGGCTGGTGATCTCTCCTCCATCCGCAGCCGCCAATAAACCCGCAGAACTTTGTGGCTCGGTCGGCGTGGCGTACCCTGAGCCGTTGTCGGCGCTATTGCCGTTGGGGTACGAAGGCGCATCAGTGTTGGCGGATTTAATTGCGGAAGCCGCGCCACCACCGTTCAACTCAGGCAACGCCGAGTACAGCAACTCGCGCGCAAGTTCCCGATCTTCGGTTTCGATCGAGACCTGGGCGCCGTTTGGCAGCGTGATGGCTAGCTTTATTACTCCCGACGTCTCCATACCACACTCTCAGCCGGCTGTTCCGGGGTGATAGTAATGTACGGCAGTCGCCGTTTGCAAGGAATCCAGGTTCGGTGTTTGTTTGATTGCCCCACGCCAGCGGCGACGATTCACCCCAACCAGGCAATGAGCAGGGCAGCCGTCCCCAGGAAAATCAGGAACCCGAACACGTCGGTAAACGTGGTCACAAAAACCGCCGACGACACCGCCGGGTCGATGCCCATTTTACGGAGCATGAGCGGAACGCCGGCTCCGGTCAACGCCGCTATCAGCAAGTTGCCCACCATTGCAATAGCCAGCGCAAACGCGAGGCCAACGCTGCCTTTCCAGAGGTAACCCAACGCTCCTACGATCAGGGCCAGCGCAGGCCGTGGAATAACCCCAGCAACAATTCCTTGCCCAATAGCCGCATTCCGCCATGATGCGGCACCTCGCCAATTGCCATACCTCTGACGACCAGCGTAACAGTCTGCGTCCCGGCGAGGCCGCCCTGTCCGGCCACAACGGGCAGAAATGCCGCCAGCATTGCGATTGCCGCAATGGTGGACTCGAACATACTGACCGTTGCGGCGGCCACCAGAACCGTACCCAGATTCAGGATTAGCCAGGGCAACCGGTGCCTGATGGACAGTCCCACCGAACCCAATACCCGCTCCCCGGGCGCCGACGCGATCCGCAACATATCCTCGGTTGCTTCCTCCTCGGCGATGTGCATCATCTCTTCGGCCTGTATCACGCCCAGCACGCGTTGCTCTTCATCCACAACCGGCAGAATGCTCAGCGTGTAACGGGACATGATGCGTTCGGCTTCTTCCTGGTCGTCATTGGGTGTCACCCACACCAACCGGTGGTCATGTTGCTCAGCCAGCTCGCCGACGGAACGCAAGGGTCGCGCCAGCGCCAGATTGGCGATGCTGACGTAACCGACCAACCGCCGATCGGTGTCCAGAACACACACCCAACCGAACCCTCCGGCGTCTTCACCGAACAGCCTCAACGCATCCAGGGCAATGGCAGCGGTATCATCCTGATGCACATGGGGGAAATCAGGAGTCATAATTCCGCCCGCGGAATCCGGCGAGTATTGCAACAACGGCACCACGTCTTGCGGGCGGTCCAGTTCGGCAACGATGGCGTCAGCCTGGCCCTGAGGTAGTTCCTGCAGGATGTCGACAACGTGGTGGGCGTGGACTTCGTCGAGCACGTCGGCAGCCCGTTCCGCGGGCAGTTCGCGCGTAATGGTTGCTGCGGAATCGGTGGGAGCCTCGTCCAGGATGTCCGACAGTTCGTCCAGCGTTAGCAAACCCAGCAGTTGGCGTCGTTCCGACCGCGAGGTGCGCTTCAGCAGAATGCCCTGGTCGGCCGGCCGCAGTTCACGCATCAGGGCGGCCGCGCTCTCACAGTCCTCGCGTCCGAGAGTGTCCAGCACCAGATCAGCGAAGGCCTCGGGGTCATCTGCGGCTGGGTCGTCGCACAAGCGCGGCGAAACAGCCAGCGACGCCTCGGAGTGTTCGGGGTCGGTCTGGAGTGTCATCAGTCCTCCCATTGCGACCAACCCCGCCGGGTCGGCTTAAATGGTTTGTTTCAGCCTGACCGCCAGTGAACGGGTCAGGCCCGGCACGGCGGCAATTTCATCGACGCTGGCTCTCTTGATGCCCGGCATGACCGAAACCTGGCCGTGTCGTCGTAGCAGCATGCGCTTGCGTGTTCGGGACTCTGCCCGCTAACATATGTCAATTGAGACGATTTCAAACGTGCTCTCGACGATGTCCGGTGTGACAGCTGATCGCGAACCGGTGGGCTTCGTCCCGGATGCGTTGCATCAGGTACAGCGCCTGTGGCGTTACGCAGCTGTGATTGGTGCTCAGGACGATGTGTGCGCGGCGAAAGCTCCTCATGGATCTCGCCTTGGCCAGCGAGCACAACGGAATCTGTTCCAGGCCCAGGTGCAGCATAACCTCGCGGGCCGCCGAAAGATGCCCCTTGCCTCCGTCGATAATTACCAGATCGGCTTATTACGCCCAGTGTCCACCTTTCCAGACGGATCGGGTTGTTATGGCAAGCTGACTCAATCACACGCTTTGAACCGGCCGCGTCCGCAAAGTCTCTCTTTCATGCCTGGCTGGCCGTAACTCATCAATGTCGCCGCTCAACGCCTTGATTTTGAAATTGAACCGGCGGTAGTCGCGGGTGAAGGGTTTACCGTCGTCGAACACCACCATGCTGCCCACCAGGTTGCTGCCCTGTATATGGGATATGTCGTAGCATTCCATCCGCCGCGGCAGGGCTGGCAAGCTGAGTTCTTCCTCCAGCTCGGCCAGCGCGCCCTGGATGGCGTCGGTACGGTTCAGCCACTTGACACGATGCTGAGGATACCAAACAAACAACTCGGTGGCGTTGTCGCTACACTGCATGCAGCTTCGGTTTTCGCCGCGCTGGGGCCTGACAATGCGCACGGCTCCGCCCCTCTTGTCACGTAAAAACCCCAGCAAAAACGGCGCGTCTTCCTCCGGCGGTTCATGCTGCACCAGAATCGTGGGCGGCACCTCTAGAGCAGTGGCGTAGAATTGCTGGACGAATTGGGCGATGATGGCGCTGGGTTCGTCGTCCTGGGGCCCGTCCATAAAGAAGTGGTCGCGCCCGATGAGTTGCCCGGCTCGTATGAGAAACGAATACTTTCGCCACCAGGTTTCGCTGGCGGCCACCGATACCGCGATGGCATCCAGGTCGGTCTGTCGGCCAGAGTCCACTTTGACGGTGCGTTCTTCTTCAAACTTGGTGATTGCGGCAACCTGGTCGCGCAGGACTGCGGCGCGTTCGAATTCCAGCTGCCCCGCGGCTTCCTCCATTTGCCACGCACACTGGCGGTCAAACCGCCTCCGTATCCCCTCCAAAACAGGATAACCTTGCTTGAACGCGACTTCGGGCGCGTATTTCGGTCACGGTCGCTCCACCGGCGCAGGGACCAACACAACGATGGATGTAGTACTCAAGGCAAGCCGCGGTCGGTGCACCAGTATCTTCTTTGCGTGCACGAACGATACGGAAACAGCTTCTTGACCAAGTCCATTGACTGCCGCACGCTGCCCGCGCTGGCGAAGGGCCCGAAATAACGCGCGCCATCCTTGTGCACGCCCCGGGTGATGTACACCCGGGGAAAATCATCGGCCAGGTCGACTTTGAGATAAGGGTACGTCTTGTCGTCCTTCAGCCGGATGTTGAAATGGGGGCGGTGGCGCTTGATGAGGATGTTTTCCAGAATCAGCGCCTCGGCCTCGGTGTCGGTAACGATGTACTCGAAGTCGGCGAGTTCGCTGACCATCCGCCGGGTTTTCCGGTCGAGGCCGGCCGGCGAGCCGAAGTAGGATCGCAATCGATTGCGCAGCACCGCCGCCTTACCAACGTAGATCACCGCGCCGCCGGCATTCTTCATCAGGTAAACGCCGGGTCGTTTCGGGCGTCACCAACAGGCGATGGTCAAATTCATGGCGAATCATCGGTAGGAATCCCGGCAGCCGAGACTACATTACGAACGAAACGGCAACCAAAGCTACCACCAGAACACCGGAGTAGATGCCGATGCGGATCAGTTCAGAGCCAACGTGGTTGTACGCCGCCGGACGGTCGAAACGACGGCCTCTGGGTTGCGGAGCCGCGCGGGTGGAGGTTCCGGCCGGCGCAGCCTGGGCAGCGGCTGTTGCGCCATTTGATGGTGCAGTGGCGGTAGCCAAAGCTCCCGAAGCGTCGGTAGACGCTCCGGCCGGTACGGCGACGGCCTCGCCGGACGGTGCGAGCGGTACGGCTGGCGCCGCCACGTCGGCGACGCAGGCTATTTTGACGAGCTGCTATCCGTTTGCCTTTGCTCGGCATTGTAACCCTCCGGGCGCCGGCTTCTCGGATCCAGATCAGGCTCGGCGCGCGTGTTGATTATCCCAGTTGACGGCCACGGCGCGAAACGCGTGGTCGTGCCTACATAATACCAGCATATCAGAACCACCGACCCCGGCTCCGCGAGCGGATTATGTCAACGTCGTGGCGGTGAAGATACCCGCAACGCTTCGTGCGCGGGACGCCGAAATTGTCGGTCACGCCCTGGGGTGGCTGCGTTCATATTCTTCGCGCACGTGGGAATCGGTGAGGTGAGTGTAGACCTGCGTGGTGGAGATGCTGGAATGTCCCAGCAGTTCCTGGACGTGGCGCAACGAGGCGCCGTTTTGCAGCAGGTGAGTGGCAAAACTGTGGCGCAACGTGTGGGGCGTGATCTTGGTGTCTATGCCCGCCTTCTTGGCGCTGGCCTTCAGAATGTTCCACACCCACTGGCGGGTCAGTCGTTCGCCGCGCTGGTTGACGTAAAGGGCGGTTTCGCCGCGTTTGTTGCCCAGCAGTTCAACCCTGGCCCCGCCGATGTACGCGCGGAGATGGGACAGGGCCTCCGGGTACACGTAGACAATACGTTCTTTGGCCCCCTTGCCCCAGGTGCGGATAAAACCCTCTTCAAAGTCGATGTCCTGCACGTTGAGGCCCACCATCTCGCTGACGCGCAATCCGGTGGCGTAGAGGAGTTCCAGAATGCTGGCATCACGGCGGCCCTCCGGCGTGCCGGTATCGGCGGCGGTGCCCAGCAATTGCTTCACTTCGTCCTCGGTGATGAACTTGGGCACCGAGCGGCCCACGCGTGGTGAGCCCAGGTTCTCGGTAGGGTCGTCCGTGATCAGCCCGTTCCGGCTCAGATACCCGAAAAACGATCGCACTGCCGCCACCTTGCGGGCAGTGGTAGTCTCCCGATATCCGCGGTTGTCCCGCAGGTCGGTGATATAGGAATTCAGCAGGTTGATGTCGACCAACCGCCAGGTTTCCTGCTCGGCGGGAGCATCCAGATTATCCTTGACGAACGCCCGGAACTGGTTCAGGTCGCTGCTGTACGCATCCAGCGTGTTCTGGGCAAAACCTCGCTCCACGACCAGATGCTGCAAAAATGAATTGACCGTCCGCTCCATAAATACCACCAACTTCCGCGTCGATTCCCTACCACCGGGTACTCGCACCCGCTCCATCCATGAGCGACGTACGCCCCATGAGCAACATACGTCAGGAATCGCCTGTTAGATTTAGGTGTTATTTTTATACATCGGGCAAATAATGGCACTTTCGCGAGATTGCGAGATTTGGGGATTTTCACCGACCACGTTAAGATATATTGCGAGGTCGAGTAGGTTCGAATCAACGGGATGCAACTCGGCGGGATGCAACGATTCGGGCGCCGGAGATTGACCTAACTCCACAACAGCCTGAATATCCCTGCCGAAATCAACGCGACGGCTACCGCGTGTATGGCCAGGCTTGCCGCCACCGATGCCAACAGGCGTCTCCGGCGCATCCCCATCGCCTCCAACGTCAGCGTGGTTGCGTACACGCCCGCCCACGGAGTCGCTACCAGAACGCCCCAGATGCCCCAACGGTTCAGCGCCTGACCCAACCGCCGGCTGCGGCGTCTCAGTATCCAGAGTACAACAGCTCTCAACGCCAGTGGCCGCAACCGCAACAGTATCCTGACTACCCGCGTGCCCCGCTCCGCTCGCAGAACAGCCCGGAAATCGCCAGCGCCGGCAGCAGGTTGAACGCGAACGACACCACCGCCACTATTGCCACATTTAACCCCAACCCAACGCCAACCGGGATCGATACCAGCTCCTCCCCGATCGGTGATGCCGCCGTGATCGCCACAATCAGATATTTGAACAGCAATACTGCGTTCCCAATAGCGGATTACGTCGGACCCCGACGCGTTACCAGCCGGCGCCGGAAAATGATACAGTGCCCCGTCGCGGCGCCAACCGGATGGGTGCTGCGAGTTTGTAGCAATGCCTGTACCTGTTCAATTATTCATTGCCTTGCAAAACCAGGACGGCTCTGGGGACCTGTCGTTCTTCGCCTACCTGGACACCTTGATAATCGGAGGGCTCGTCCTGCTGGCGGTTGGTGGTTACCCTCAAATGGATTTGGGGACGGATCCATCGCACTGAAGACCACTTTCGTGACGATGATTATTACACCGATGATTATTACACCGATGATTCCGACGACCCCCGGTAAGATCACGGGTGCGGCGGCGCATCTCTTCACGCGAACCCACGTTGTCATTGCGAGCGCAGCTTGGCAATCCCGTCGCCGTAGCAACGGCGATTCGTCGACGTGCGTTCAGCCTCATCGAGATTGCCACGTCCCTCGACGAGCTCGGGATGAGCGGGCGCTCCTGACAATGACCGACGAAAGCGATTACGCGTGAGGGCGCATCTCTTCTATCGGCGCAATCTGCATTATGGTACCCTTGAAGTAATGCCGGCAGGAAGCCGGCATCGCATCTGTCAGCCTACCGAGGAGGCCCGGCCGTGTATCAAACCGTGAGCGACGCCACCCTGAAAGCGTTGTCGCAAATTGACTCCCCCAGCATCTGCAACGCCATCGAAGGGTTTGATTACCGGCCCAAAAATGCTGGCTTCATGCTCCCGGAAATCAAGGCCGTGTTCCAGGAATTCACGCCCGTGGTGGGTTACGCCGTAACCGGAGTAATTTCCGCCAACCGACCCGAGGGCCACAGCGTACGCCGAGAAGATTGGTGGGACCTGATTGTGTCCGTGCCAGAGCCGCGCTTCATCGTGCTGCACGACATCGACAACCCGCCCCTGGGAGCCTACTGGGGCGAGGTGCAGTCCAATATTCACAAGGCGCTGGGCGCGCTGGCGGTGGCCACCGATGGCACCGTACGCGACCTGGACGAGGTTCGCGAACTGGGCTTCCAGTTTTTCTCCAAGGAAGTGTCAGTCTCCCACGCCTACGTCCACATGGTGGACATGGGAATACCGGTGGAAGTCGGCGGCTTGACCGTCCACACCGGCGACCTGCTGCACGGGGACAAGCACGGAGTCACTAACATCCCCTTCGACCTTGCCGACCGTATACCTGATATGGTGCGCACTATCGCCGACTACGAACAGCAGACCATCGGGCTGTGCCAATCAGAGCAATTCAGCCTGGATGCGCTGAAAGAAGTCGCCAAAATTACCCGACCTTACTAACCCCCCGACATTTCTAACCCCCGACCCTCTTAACCGATGTAGACGATTGTTAATGATGACGATGCCGAAAAAACTACTGACTACAATCCTCGCGATCAGCGTCGCTGCAATGGCGCTGAGCGCCTGCACGTTGCTTGGCAACCCCAATTTCGGGCAGCCCGACGCCACCCCAACCGCGGCGACCGATTCCGGGTCAACCACCTCCGGGACGGATCAATCTGCCGGCGATTCTGGCCTCCTTCCGACTCAACCAGCCACGCAGCCGGGCAACAATACGACCCAGTCGGGCGCGTCCACGCCGCAAGTGCAGGTGTCCGGGGGTCGGTCCGTAAAGCAGTGGAGCGTGCCGCCAACGCAGGTCATCGACTCTGCCGCTCCCTATACTGCCGTCATCAACACGTCTGCGGGTTCTATCACCGTGGAATTACTAACCCGGGAAGCTCCCAAAACCGTGAACAACTTCGTGTTCCTGGCTCGGGAAGGCTTCTATGACAACGTAATATTTCACCGCGTTATCGACGGATTTATGATCCAGGGCGGAGACCCATCGGGAACGGGCTCCGGAGGGCCTGGCTATCAGTTTGCCGATGAACCGGTTAGCCGGCCATATACTCGGGGCACTATGGCGATGGCCAACGCCGGCCCAAATACGAATGGCAGCCAGTTTTTCCTGATGCACGCTGACTACGGTCTACCACCCAACTACACCATCTTTGGCCAGGCCATTGCCGGTCTGGAAACCATTGACGCAATCGCCACTGCGGAGACACGCCCCAACGCAGAAGGTTCCTCCCCGGTATCCCCGGTGGTGATTAATTCGGTGGAGATAATCGGCCAGTAGTACGACCTCGGCGAGTAACAAGCATGGCCTTTGCGACGCTGCTATACGATGAGCGAGATGGCATCGGATACCTCACGCTCAATCGTCCGGAGAAGCTCAACGCCCTCAGCCAAACTCTGATGGCCGAGTTTCGTGAGGCCTTGGAAGGAATCGAGGCCAACCCCGATGTGCGGGTGGTTATCCTTACGGGCGCAGGGCGGGCGTTCTCGGCCGGTTTCGACATCGAATCGGAAGCCGCCGAGAGCGACACTGGTGAACGGCTGTCCGTGGACGGCCGGCGTTCGCGCCTCAAGGCATCCATCGACACCTTCCTGATGGTGTGGAACCTGGGCAAGCCGGTCATCGCGGCCGTGAATGGCTACGCTCTGGGCGGCGCCTGCGAATTGGTGCAGGTTTGCGATGTGAAGATTGCCTCTGACCGTGCCATGCTGGGTGAGCCGGAAATACGCCTCGGCTACGGCGCGCCTTTCCTGATGACTCCCTACTCGGTCAATCTCGCGATGGCCAAAGAGATGATGCTTACCGGGGACATAATCGACGCGCACGAGGCCGCCCGCATCGGCATGGTCAACCGCGTGGTGCCTCATGATCAGTTGATCGCGGAATGCGAACGAGTCGCCCAGAAGATGCGCGGGATCTCGGCCATCGGCATCAAGACCACCAAGTTGTCCATCAACCGTGCGCTTGAGTCTGCCGGTTTCATTTCCGGGCTGCACCACAACCTGGAACTGATGACCCAGTTCGATACCGCTGAGACGCCCGAACAGGCTGAATTCAGCCGCATCCGGGCTGAGAGCGGGCTGCGGGCCGCGCTGGAATGGAGTCGGGGCCGCTTTCCGGATTAATGATTCCCTCTCCCTTGACGGAGAGGGCCAGGGTGAGGGTGATCAGCCCCCCCGCTTGACCTCCACGCCGGCCATCTGCTCGATGAAGTGCAGGATGGCGGAGTGGTCGGCGTCGTGCTCGCCGTCGTTCATCAGCGAGCCGAGCATCTGCTGAACCAGCGCCGTTACCGGCAGCGGCACGTTTAGCTCACCGGCAGTTTGCAGCACGTTGCGCAAATCTTTCTGATGCAACCGAATGCGGAACCCGGCCCGGAAGTTGCGATCCAACATCATTGGGCCTTTGGCTTCCATGACTGCACTGCCGGCCAGCCCGCCGCGAATGGCGTTGAAGACGCGCTCCGGGTCCACACCGGCCTTTTGAGCCAGTACCATCGCCTCGCTCAGCGCCTCGATGTTGGCGGCAACGATAATCTGATTGGCCAATTTGGTAATGTTGCCCGCTCCGACATCTCCGGTCAGCACTACGTTGCCGCCCATTACTTGCAGCAGAGGTTCGCAGTCGTCGAACACCGACTGCTTGCCACCAACCATGATGGCCAGTGTGCCGCCGATGGCTCCCGGCTCTCCACCGCTCACGGGTGCATCCAGGAATTCAACGCCCTTGTCGGCGCAGGCGACGCCAATCTTCTGCGACATTGACGGGGCAATGCTGCTCATGTCGATAATCACCGACCCGGGCGACGCGCCTTCCCAGCACGCCGTCGGGCCCGAGGATGGCCCGCTCCGAATCCGCAGAGTCGGGCAGCATGGTGATGGTTCTAACGTTGTTGACTGTGGCCTCCCGGGGCGAGGACGCCGCCGAAGCGCCTTCCGTTGCCAACTCCTCCACCGGCTCGCCGACAATGTCGTATACGGTGAGCTCATACCCAGCCGCCATCAAATTGCGGGCCATGGGCTTCCCCATGATTCCCAGCCCAACAAATCCAATCCGCTCAGCCATCAGGCGTCCTCCATTATTGTTTTGCAATTTTGAGTCCGATAGGTGCTGTGTAGCCGACTATCGGGTCGTCTGTCGATGCGTGGTGCCGGCTGTACCACCGGCGGCAAACTCGCTGGCAATCTATCACACCGACACGGCAGCGGCCACCAATACCGCGGTTCTGCCAGGGTTTTTAGATTGACCACCATACATCCCCCGCTCATCCTGAGTTGGTCGAAGGATCATCCTGGGCTCTTCGCCTGGGCTCTTCGAAGGACCATCCTGAGCTGTAGAAAGGCCGTAAACACATGGTTCGACCGGTTCCAGGCCATCTTTAAACCGGCTCAGGATGTGCCGGGGACATTTAACCGAGAATCGAAAGGCACTGCGATTTTGCACTACGCTGCAATTGCCTCACATCTGAACCAATCCAAACGGAGCGGACGCCACCCGCTAACCACTTCGCTCACTACCCTGGCAGAATCAGGGCAGAATCAATCGCGGCTGGAAGCTCGCCGACCGCAGTGTTCGCCACTTCGATCAGTGTTGACGCCGCAACCGATGGCCGGTCGGCCAGGCCAGTCACCAACTGCACGGCAGCTTCTCCCGGCGCACCGGATTGCAAGAGCGCGGTGGCGATGTCGCACCACGTCCCGACACCATCGGCGCCCAACACGACCGTGGACCTCTCCGTGAGGTGGGCCGGCGCAACTGCGTTGTGGACGTGTTCAGCTGAGATGCATACCGCCTGTAACGGCGAAATGCCAGTTTCGTTCAGCGAAGCGCGGTAGTATCCGGGAGCTGACACGAGGGATACGGCGCTCACGTCCTGCCGCAGGTGATGCAGCAGGTTTGGCGCTGATTCAGCCGGGTCACCCAGCGTAACAACCATTGACCAGAGGCCGGCGCGGGCGTCGCGCACCAGCCGGTTGACCAGCTCGTTACGGTTGTCGGAGCGTAGCCGGAGTTCCACGCCTCGTATCCAGCGCCGTGCCGTCGCCAGAGCCTGATCCGAACCGACCACGTAGTCGGCGTTGGCCAACAACTCTCGGGTTTGCATTGGAACCTCCGCCGTGTTGCCGGTGCCCAGGCCGGCCACGGTGATTGCGCGTTCAGCAGAGCTAAACGCGTCGACGAATTTCCTGGTTTCCACCACCTGGCGGGCGTGGTTGCCCTCGTGCCCGGACACCCTCTCGACGAGGTCCAGTATCGACAATCCGGGGAAATCGTTTTCCGGGTTGGGGGGTGTGGCCGGCAGGTTCAACTGACTCTCTGACAGTCCGGTAATCAAGGCGCGAAATCGCTGGTAGTTGGATTCCAGGCGGGCAATGTCAGCGGCGATTCGGTTGGCCCGGCCATCGAATGCCGGCAACATTTCGCGTTCCCCGGATGCAATCTCTTCCAGCGCTTGCACGAAGTTTTCGGTCAGCAGGTGTTGCATCACCTCCCAAACCGACCAGCGCGAACCGAGAAAGGCCTCCGCTTCGTCCAGATCGGACAACGCATCCAGGAATGCCGCGTGGCCATCATCCAAACGCCGCAGGGCGCGGTCTTGCCTCTGGGTAGTGGTGAGGACACCGGCGTTCGGGTCGTCGGGCATTTCGTGTGAAACCATCGTCAGCACCTGAAAGTTCGTTTTGCCGTCATTTCGCCAAACATTATGGCACATTGGCGGAGTTCTCACCGGCAGTCGCGTATCGTCAATCACCATCGGTTATGATGTGGTATGACCACGCTAGGAGCCAGCATTGACCAGCGTTACCGCGCCGGCCAAACCCTTTCCGCCGAAGCGGTCTGCCGCGCCCTGGACCGGCTGCAATCTGAGGCTGAAACCTCCGCGCCGGCCGGCACCATCTACCTACCTGACGCCAACCGGGATGCCGTCATAACGGCCCTGGCTAAAGAACCGGAGGGCCTGGCGTGGATACAGACGCTGGAAAATGCCGGCAGCCGCGTCTTGCGTTCGGAGACCGGGATCGCCGCGTTCCGGGTCGGCCACGTCGGCCTCGCGATTTTGCCCGGGCTGCCGCTGAGCACTAATCTGGTTTCAGGTATTATTGACGACGAACCGCTAAGGAATTTGCTGGCCACCGAGTACACGGTGGGCGTGGCACTGCTGCGGTTGGGTCGATATGCCATCGCAGTGTATCGCGGGCGCGAGTTGCTGGTGTCCAAAACTGACACCCGCTATGTGAAAGGCAAACATCACGCCGGCGGCACTTCCCAACGTCGTTTTCAGCGGGTGCGGGAGCATCAGATTCACCGCCTGTATGTCAAAGCGTCGCAGGTTCTGACCGAGCAATGGCGTTCGTACGCGGACAAATTCGATTACGTTGCGCTTGGTGGCGAAGCCAGCACCATCGATGGGTTCATCAAGGAATCCAACCTGTTGCAACGGCTGACTCCCATCACCCTGGCTCGGAGGCTGGACGTTCGCGAGCCCAAGCGCGCCGCTCTGGACGAGGTGGGCGCCATGCTGTACGAGTGTCGCGTGTACCCGCTGCATTGGCCCGACTAAACATCGGCACAACTCCGCTTCGGAAAGCAAGATTGGACGCGTCCGCACACGTCAACCCGGCGTTCCGCCGGGTATAATCTCGGGCATGACGACTACCGAGGATTCACCGGCCCTGCCCCGGGACGGATTCCAGCGCGCCTCGGGACTGCTGGAATTCGACCAAATCAGGCAGCAGCTGGCGGCGACCACGCGTACCGTGATTGGCGCAGAATCCGCTGGCGAGTTAGCGCCCACGGCAGATGGGCGAGATGTGGCGATGCGGCAACAGGAAACCGCCGAAGCACGCCGACTGCTGGACACCACCGGCGCACTGGAACTGGGGCCGGTTGAGGATCTGCGCCCGGCCGTTCAGCGGGCGTTGTTGGGTGGTGTTCTGCGCGGCGAGGAATTGCGCCACTTCGGGACGCTGGCGGCGGCAGCCCGGTGGAACCGCAACGCCCTGAGCAACCGGGAAGACCTGCCCCTGTTGGCAGCTACCGCGGAGAATTTCCCCGACCTGCCGGATTTGGAAAGCGCAGTGAACCGGGCCATCGGGCCTTCTGGCGAGGTGCTGGACGATGCGTCGCCGGAGTTGGGGCGATTGCGCCGGGACTCCCGCTCTGCCTATGCGGCCCTGAACGACGTGATGCAACGTTCGCTGCGACGCTACCAGCGATCGGGCGTTACGCAGGAGAACATCGTAACCGAACGCAACGGGCGCATGGTCCTGCTCATCAAGACCGATTTCAAGGGGCAGGCACCCGGAATCATCCACGATGTGTCCGACAGCGGCGCCACGGTGTTCATCGAACCCATGCCAGCCATCGACCTGGGCAACCGCTGGCGGGAAACCCGCCTGGCGGAGCGACGCGAAGAGGAACGGGTGCTGCGTCAGTTGTCGTCCCTGGTGGGCCGTTACGCCGAAGAGATTACGCTCGCCCTGCACCTGCTGGGCCGGCTGGACCTGGCGGCTGCCAAAGGCCGCTACGGAGCAGCGCTGCGGGCGGTTCCACCTCACGTGGCTGGCCTCGATGAACCCCGCCAGTTTCGGCTCACCGGCGCCCGGCATCCCTTGCTTACCGGGGAGATCGTGCCGACTACCATCAACATCGGGTCGGACCAGAGCGTTCTGCTCATTACCGGCCCCAACGCCGGTGGCAAAACCGTGGCCCTGAAAACCGTGGGTTTGCTGGCAATGATGGCATTGGCCGGGCTGCAGGTTCCCGCCGACGATGCCGACATACCGCTACTGGATGGCATCTATGCCGACATTGGCGATCAGCAGAGCATCATCGAATCGCTGTCCACCTTCAGCAGCCACATCAGGAACTTGCGGCAAATTATGGATTCGGCCACTACCAGTTCCCTGATCCTCATCGACGAACTGGGTTCGTCCACCGACCCGGAAGAAGGTTCGGCGCTGGCCGCCGCGTTGCTCTCGGAGTTTCGCGACCGCAACGTGATGGTGGTGGCTACCACGCACCACCGCAACGTGGCGCGGCTGGCCCAGGACCAATCCGGCATGATCAACGCCAGCGTCGATTTGAACCCCCGGACCCTGGAACCCACCTACCAGCTCACCCACGGCGTCCCGGGACGCAGCTACGCGCTGACCATTGCGGCGCGGTTGGGCCTGCCGGAGTCGGTGATTGCCGGGGCGCAAACCCACCTGTCGTCGGAGCACCTCGAAACCGACCGCCTGTTGCAGGAACTGCAGGAAGAGCGGGTTACGGTGTCGGAGTTGCGCCAGCAGGTTGAGCAAACCTTGGCCGCGGCGCGCCAGCGGGAACAGGAAGCGGCGGAGCGCCTGGAAGCGGTGGAGGAGACCAAGGCGGAACTGGTCGAAGAAGCACGCCGGGAATTGACCCAGCAAATCGGGGGCGTGGTGAACCAGATCCGGCAGGCGGAACGCTCGCTCCATCGCCAGCAGGTCGAGGAGAGCGCCACAATAAGTTTACGCGAGGAGCGCCAACGCCTCGCCCGAGCCCAGCGCGAGGTCGCTTCCGCTGATTGGGAACCGATACCGGTGGAGCGGCCGCCCTGGTACCAGGAATTGAAAGTCGGCGACCGGGTGTACATCCGCGGCGTGGCGCGACCGGTGGAAATCGTTTCCATTCCCAATCAGCACCAGGAAGTGGAAGTGGTAATCGGAAGCATGCGAGCCCGCATCCCCGTTTACCAGTTGGATCGTCTGGCCGACCGGGTGCATCCCACCGCCGAGCGCGCCGGCGTGGTTTACCGCCGACCCGCCAACAAGCGCACCCTGAGCCCGGAGGTGAACCTGCACGGCTACCGCGTGGATGAAGCGCTGACCGTCATCGACTCGCTGCTGGACGATGCCGCACTGGAGGGCATGACCTCGTTGAAGATTGTCCACGGCAAGGGCACCGGCGCGCTGCGTCGGGCGGTGCGGGAATTCCTGACGGGACACCCGCTGGTTGCGTCGACAGAACCGGGCGAAGGTGGCAGCGCCAGTGGCGTCACGGTCGTGCAACTGCGCTGAAAGATCATCCGCCCATCTACGATGGGATTAAGAACAGCCTGACAACGTAACGATCGGCGAAGCTCCCCAACCCGCACTCTCGTAGGCGTAGATCCCGCAACCGGTAATATCGAAGTACATGTCACCGACGTTGAAGCCGCTTCCCCTGGTGCCTGGAGGATTGTCGGTTGGGTTGCCTGATCCGAAATACCACTGGCTCCCCTGGACGCCCGAATCTCCTTGCAGACCGGTTTTTCCGGGCCTTCCAATGCGTCCCGTCTCGCCTCTTTCACCCTGGAGTCCCGGCAGCCCTTGCGGACCTTGCGGACCGACGGCGCCTCCGGGCGGTCCCTGGTCCCCGGTGGCGCCTTTATCCCACGGGTCCCCTCGCGGACCAATGGGGCCTTCTGCGCCCTGATTTCCCGACGACCCTTGTTGCCCACGTAACCCCACCGGTCCCTGCTCTCCCGGCGACCCTTGTTCCCCGCGTGACCCCACCAGCCCTTGCTCTCCACGCAATCCTTGGGGGCCCGGCGCTCCTGGTTCCCCCCTTGGGCCCATAGCTCCTACTGGCCCTTGCTCCCCTGGCAATCCCTCGACACCCGTCGGCCCCCGTACTCCCGCCGGACCCTGCGGACCCGGTTGCCCCGGCACTCCTGGTGGCCCTTGGGCCGCACCGGATGGCCCCGGCGGGCCGCGCCCACCGTCCGACCCGTCACTCCCATCCGATCCTGAAGGACCCTGGAGTGACCCTAGCGGAACGGAATCCCATTGCGACCCGTCGAATTGGTGCACGTTTCCGTTGGCGACATTAAGAAATAGATCGCCCGACTGAAACTCAGCGCCGATGGGCACCGGCCCATCCTGCCCCGGTGCGCGCATCCCCCAATACCACCGATTGCCATCCGGGCCACTCGCCGCCGGTTGCGTTCCTCCCGTTCCGCCCGACCCGGATGCCGCGGGCAACAAAAGCCACATCTCGTTCCAGAACCGGTAGATCCGCCCCGAGTTCGCATCCAGGTATAAATCCCCATCCTCCAGCGCCAGCTCATCTCTCCCCGTGAGCGCCGAGTCCGGGTGTCCGAGCCCCAACCGCCAGCGGGACAGGCCACCCGCTGAGTGTTGGATCAACGCGAATATGGGCGATGTTCCCCAGGCGTCAACCTCGTGCTCATATACTTCGCCGCTGCCGATGTCGAGGTAAAGATCGCCCGGCACGAACCCGCCTTCCCGGGGCGCAGGGGGCCGTTCAATCGGTGCGCCCTGGCCCCAGTACCATCGGTTTCCTGGTGCGCCGGCGGGCGAACGCAGCGATCCCAACGGCATCTCTGGCCAACCGTCAGCTGCATATCCATAAATTTCCCCGGTCGTCGCATCCAGGTACAGGTCGCCAGTTTGGAACCCTTGGCCCCTGGAAACCACATTCCCCGGCCCGGGAGCTCCGTTACCCCAATACCAACCCGTTCCCCATGGACCGGACGGGCCAGTGAGCGAGCCCACCGATGGAAACGCCCATTGCCCGCCAACCAGTTCGAAGACGTCCCCGGTAGCAACATTCAAGAATAGGTCGCTCTCACCAAACTCATCCCCACGCGGTTCGGGGAATGAGTCGTTGGGATCCGTTACACCCCAATACAACTGGTTGGCAAAAATCTGCTGGGCCGTTGCAACGGATGCCAACGGCGTGGCTTGCGGTATGGCGGGTTGTTCCGACACCGTTGGGTCTGCGCCGCCGTCTGAGGAATTCATTGCCATCAGCAATGCTGCGATCGCAATCCCGGCAACCGCCATCAGGGCAACAATTATCGATATGGCGGAACGTGTCCCCATTCTGTGACCTCGTCACTTACCTCGGTTGGGGCCCAGTGTCGCGGCGTATCCAGGCACTTCGATGAAGCGGAGCCAGGGTATGAGCTCCAGCCGATCATCGGTCGACGCCGGTACCTCAGTGCGGGTAGGAGTATAGCGATCCCAAGTATGAACGTACCTGGCGTTGGGATGCGAAGTTCCGCGAGTTGACAGTAAAGTGTCGGGCAAGCAAAATGGCGACATCCTGAACATCACTGGCAAAACGCGCCGAATATCGGACACAAGAAGGTGAAGATATGGCAGAAATTCTTGGCTTGGGCCTGACTCACTACCCACCGCTGATTGCACCTGACGAAGACAAGCTAATCCCGCTCAAGCGGTCGCTGCGCAACAACGCCAACATTCCGGCTGAAATGAAAATTCCCACCAACTGGCCGGAACCGATGCGGATCGAATACGGCGAGGACGAGGGTTACGCATCGTCCCTGGAGCATCGCGCCCGGCTGGTGGCCGGTTTCCGCCGCATCCGCGAGGAGCTGGACGCATTCAATCCCGATTTTGTCGTCATTTGGGGCGACGACCAGTATGAGAACTTCCGAGAGGACATCATCCCGCCGTTCTGCGTCCTGGCATACGACGACTTCCTCTGCACGCCGTTCACCAACCGGGACGGTTCCCCCCGCCGCAACGTGTGGGGAGAGGCAGCGGACGCAACCTTCGACTATCGGGGCCACAAGAACGGCGCCCGGGCGCTCGTCTCAGGGATGATTGACCGGGGCATAGACATGGCCTACGCCTATCAGCCGCTGCACGAACCTGGATTGGGGCATGCCATTCTGAACACCCTGCTCTACCTGGACTACGACCGCAAGGGTTTTGATTATCCGGTGGTGCCGTTCCTGGTCAATTGCTACGGCAGCCGCGTAATTCGCAACAAGGGTGGAAGCGTTGAATATTCCTCGGAACCCGATCCGCCCGGGCCGTCGCCCAAGCGTTGCCTGGAAGTGGGAGCCGCCGCCGCCCAGGCGTTGCAGGACTCTCCCTGGCGCGTGGCAATCATCGCTTCCTCATCGTGGTCGCATGGCTTCCTGGTGGAGAAGAATCATTGGTTGTGGCCCGACGTAGAGTCGGACCGCGCCCGCTTCGAGGAGCTGAAGGCCGGCGATTATCAAGCGTGGGGCCGCATCTCCACTGCCCAGGTCGAGGACGCCGGTCAGCAGGAAATGCTGAACTGGATGTGTCTCGCGGGAGCGATGGACACGCTGGACTACAAGCCGGAAATCCTGGACTACGTGGAAACCTATGTGTTCAACTCCAACAAATGCCTCGCGATATTTAAGTAGCATCACGACCTCTATGGTTGCCATCGGCAGGCGCGACACATTCGTCGCACCTGCCGATTTCCCACATCAAGGAGCGGCATCATGGCTGAACTACTAGGGTTGGGACTGACCCATTCGCCATCATTTATCAGACCTGACGAGGACGGTGAATCGTCCCTCAAACGGACCCTACGCACCAACGACCGCGTGCCGGCCGAGATGAAGAACCCGATGAACTGGCCGGAGCCCATGCGCATCGAGTACGGTGAAGACGAAGGGTACGCTTCGGCGGTGCGCCTGCGCGAACGGATGGTTGCCGGGTTCCGACAACTGCGCCGGGAACTGGATGCCTTCAATCCCGACTTTGTTGTGATCTGGGGAGACGACCAGTACGAGAATTTCCGGGAAGACATCATCCCGCCTTTCTGTGTGCTGGCTTTTGACGATTTCAACTGCCAACCGTTCGCCAATGGCGACGGTTCCACGCGCCGCAACGTGTGGGGCGAAACACCCGATACCACCTTCAACTATGCGGGCCACAAGGACGGCGCCCGGGCGCTGGTTTCGGGCATGATCGACCGGGGCGTCGACATGGCCTACGCCTACCAGCCGCTGCACGAGCCCGGCCTCGGCCACGCCATCCTCAACACCCTGCTTTACCTGGACTACGACCGCAAGGGGTTCGATTATCCCGTGGTGCCGTTCCTGGTGAACTGCTACGGCAGCCGGGTCATCCGCAACAAAGGTGGGACTACTGAATACTCACCCGAGCCGGATCCGCCCGGCCCGTCACCCAAACGCTGCCTGGAAGTGGGAGCCGCTGCTGCCGCGGCATTGCAGGAGTCGCCCTGGCGGGTGGCGCTGATTGCATCGTCGTCCTGGTCGCACGCCTTCCTCACCGAAAAGCACCATTGGCTCTATCCCGACATCGAGTCAGATCGCGCGCGGTTCGAGGAGTTGAAGTCCGGCGATTACCATGCCTGGAGTCGCATCTCGACTGAACAGATCGAGGACGCCGGGCAGCAGGAATTGCTGAACTGGATGTGCCTGGCCGGTGCGATGGACAAGCTGGGCTACCGGGCAGAGATTGTAGATTGGTACGAAACCTACATCTTCAACTCGACCAAGTGCCTGGCCGTGTTCAAGTAGTTAGCAACAATCTCAAGACATGGTTCGACAAGCTCACCATGAGCGGGGCGAAACTATGTACCGCTCACCCTGAGCTTGTCGAAGGGCGCCGTTTCTCGGTCGTGGCACTCGCACGGCCACCTGTTGCCTAGTCGTTACCGGCGGCGGGCTCGTCAATCAGCAGCACGTTCGAACTCAGGATGGTGAAGTCGTACTGTTGTTGGGGGGAGGTCATTCGCCGTATCAGAACCACCACGGCGGAAATTGCGGACGAGACTACCAATGCGGAGGCGAAGGCCCAGAACATTTGCCCCCCCGCTAGTCCCAAAACCATTGGCGCGGTGAAGCCGAAACCCGTGGGGGAGATAAGGTCAGGGGCCGGATAGAACAACGCGCCGACGATAATACCGACTCCCCCGGCCAGCAACACCCCCCATCCGGGCATCCGTCGGGAGTAAAGGCCAACCAGCATCGGCACCGCGATGGCCGCTCCCAGCAGGTCGGCGATTAGGAACACGTACAGTACGCTAAATCCCTGTGCGCCGACGATGATGGCTGGAATGGAAATAACGACGGTAACGCCGCGGGCCAGCACCATCAAGGTGCTGCGTTGAACACCAAAGCTGGAGAGATCAGTTGCGACACTGCTGGCGAGTCCGTTCATCATCGTGTCGAGCGTGCTCATGGCCAGCATGAGCGCACACACCAGCAGCAGGAAGTGCATCCACAACGGGAACACGTCTGATGCCAGAGTGAACAGGGCGGCGGCAACTCTCGGGTACTCAAACGGGCCGACGGAACCATTGCCCACGGCGGCGATGCCCGCCATCCCCATCAGGAACGTAATCGGTATAGCCAGCGCGGCGGCTCCCCAGAGGCTTCGGTTGAGCGCGCGCTGGCTCTCCACCGTGTACACGCGCTGCCACATGCCGGGGTGAAAGGCGTTTGACGCCACGATGCCGATTATCAGCACGATGGCGAAAAAGTAGCTGCCGGAAGAGCTCACCGAGAGAAGCCCAGCCTGAGCGGCGGAATCCCATACACCGGTTCCGCCAACCAGGACTGCAGCCACTACCACCAACAGGAGCAGCACCGGTATCAACACCCAGAATTGGATGCGGTCGGTGAATATGGACACGCGCAGGCCGCCGTAGGCCGTGTACGCCACCACCACCACACCCACCGCAACGGCAGTGGCCCATGCCGGCGAGCCGGTCAGGATGCTCACCGCCGCGGTGATGGCCGTCATTTCGGCGGTGATGAAAATGCCCATCACGAAAATGATGACTACCCCAATGGCGACGAATGACGGAGTTCCGAACCGGTGTTTCACGTACTCCGTAACCGAATGACCGTTGGGCATCAGTTGTCGGATCCGTGGGCCGACAAACATGAACATCACCGGGATGCCTGCCATGCCCAGCGCATAGCCAACCAGCGAGACGATGCCGAAGTTGGCACCTGACTCGCCCGGGCTGAGCAACACCCACGTGCCAAACATTGAGGCCACCAGTGTGGCGATGCCGACGTTAACCGGCGCATGGTTGCGCGACACGGTGTACTCTTCAACGCTCTGTCGGCGGCGTCCGATGTAGATGACGCCCAGGATCAAGAATACGGCGCAGACTACCAATACGGTCGCAATGCCAAAAGTGGTATCCAGCATAATGGCCCCTCCTTTTTGTACCGCCTTCCAACGACGCTCGACAAACAAAAACCGCCAAGTTTTCTGAACGCGGCGGTAAGGAGTGGCGTTTCGTATCCCTACGCCGGCATTATCCGGATCAGGTATTTCGGTCGGCGGCTTTTACGGCCACCCTCTCAGCCTGGCTTAACCAAGCTCCCGCGAGAATCTATATTCGTTTGTGCGCTCCGACGGTACCACACCGATGCCGGGAGGTCAATGGCCGACGGCGGCTCGTGGCTACCCACTCCGTCATTGCGAGCGTAGAGTGGCAATCTCGGCGCCTTAGCAACGGCGGTTCGTCGACGTATGCTCAACCTCATCGAGATTGCCACGTCGCTATGCTCCTCGCAATGACAGTTTAAGTGAATACGCGTCACCCGACGGTAGCCCACGCGTACCCGCTCTGTCATTGCGAGCACAGCGCGGCAATCCCGTCGCCGTAGCAACGGCGGTTCGTCGACGCATATTCAATCTCATCGAGATTGCCACGTCGCTATGCTCCTCGCAATGACAGATTAATTGAATACACATGACCCGACGGTGGCTCACGCGTACCCACTCTGTCATTGCGCGCGTAGCGTCGCAACCTCGTCGCCATAGCAACGGCGGTTGGCCGGCGGGCGTTCGAGCGCACCGCGGTCGCCACGTCACTGCGCTCCCCGCGATAACAGCGCGGTGGTCGGGCCTATTTAACTATGCCAGAAAGGCTCCGGCGCGACCGCTGCTATGCTTGCGCGGCGACGCACCCGCTGATAATCTGGCTTGCGATGTTTTCCATATTCAAACGTAACCGGGAAGAGGTTAACCAGACGCAGACTGATGCCGGCGTCAAGCGCAGTCGGGACAGTTGGTTCGGACGCATCCGTAACTTGCTCGGGTCTGCGGAACTGGACGATTCGGTTTGGGACGAGCTTGAAGAGGTGCTCATCTCCTCCGACGTTGGGGTGTCCACGACCATGACGGTGCTGGATGAACTGCGCGCCGATGTGCGTTCGGGTCGTGCTACCGATGGGGATAGCGTATTTTTGCGCCTGAAACAGCTGCTGTCGGCTGAGATGTCCTCGCAATCTGATGCCGATGCCTGGCTGGACGACGATGCCATCGCGCTGCCTTACGTCATCCTGATGTGCGGCGTTAATGGGGTGGGCAAGACGACCAGCATAGCCAAGCTGGCCCACCACTTCACCAGGGCCGGCAAAAAAGTGGTGCTGGGCGCCGCCGACACCTTCCGCGCCGCCGCCGAGGAACAGCTGGAGATTCTGGGGGCACGGGTTGGCGTGGACGTTATCAGTCACCAGCCGGGAGCTGACCCGGGCGCGGTCGCCTACGACGCGTGGCAGGCAGCCCGGGCCCGCGGCGCTGACATCCTCATCGTAGACACTGCCGGCCGCCTGCATACTCGCAACAACCTGATGGACGAATTGCGTAAGGTGCGGCGGGTCATCAACCGTCTGGATGAAGCTGCTCCGCATCAGGTGCTGCTGACACTGGATGCAACCACGGGACACAACGGACTGACCCAGGCGCAAGCTTTTACCGATGCCGTGGGTTGCACCGGCATCTTCCTGGCCAAACTGGACGGCACCGCTCGCGGCGGCATCGTGCTGGCCATCCGCCGGGAGTTGGGTGTACCCATACTGTTCATTGGGACCGGCGAGGGCCTGGACGACATCGCGCCGTTCGACCCAGAAGGGTTTGTCGACGCACTGCTGGCGCCGGCGGCCTGACCACCCTGCCATCGTAACGTGTACGACGTCCTGGCCTGGTTGATCGCGCTGAGGGTGTTGTCCCTGGTGGCGTTTCCAGCGGCGCACCTGCTGCTGGGCCGACTCGCCGACCGGGGCTGGTCGGTATCGGCAACGCTCGGCCTGTTGATCCTCGGTTGGGTTTCGTGGATGGGCGGCAGCATCGGGGTTTTGCCCAACTCGTCGAAGGCCATCGCCGGCGTACTGTTGGCGATGGTTGCTGGCTCCATCTGGTTGGCCTACCAACAACGTGCGCAGCTGGCCGATTTCTTCCGGCGACGCTGGACGGTGGTGGTCGGCACCGAGGTGTTGTTTCTGGCGATGTTCGCGTTTTGGGCCCTGGTAATCAGCGAGGCGCCGGCGATCAACCACACCGAAAAGCCGATGGATTTTGGCATCCTGAATGCCATTGTCAACGCCGAAACGTTTCCTCCGGAAGACCAGTGGCTGGCGGGGCACAGTATCGCCTACTACTACGGAGGACACTACGTCGCCGCAATGTTGACCACGCTGACGGGCGTTCCTGCGGCGACGGCATACAACCTGGCGATTGCTACAGTACCAGCATTGCTGGCGGCGGGGTTGTTGGGGCTAGTGTACAACCTGCTCCGCTTCGCCGGCGGCAGGGTGATTCCGTCGCTGGCGACCGGGGCTGCCGCGGCGGTGAGTGTTTTATCGTTGGGCAACCTCATCGGGCTGCTGGAGCTGGCCTACGTCCGCGGCTTTGGCGGCGATGGATTCTGGGGATGGGTTGGCATCAAGGGACTGGAAGGACCGGCCGGCGGTGACGGCTGGCTGCCCGGTGGATTCTGGTGGTGGTGGCGCGGCACCCGGGTGATCGACACTTTGGGCCCAGACGGCGCGGCTCTGGATTACACCATCACCGAGTTTCCCTTTTTCAGCTTCCTGCTGGGCGATCTGCACGCCCACGTTACAACTCTCCCGTTTTTGCTGCTGGCGCTGGCGTTCACGCTGGTGTTGCTGGTGTCGCCGGAACCGCCCGGGCTGGACTGGCTGCGGCGGCGGCCCTGGGAAGCCGCGGCGCTGGCGGTAGCAATTGGCGCTTTGGCCTTTATGAACGCGTGGGATTTTCCGGTGTACATCGCAATCGTGGGCATGGCGGCGGCGGCGCGCTGGTTCGCCTGGCAAACCATGCCAACCGGGCCGGTGGACTCCAACAACCCCCGGCTGGGTAATGCGCTGGCGGGTTCGGTTGGCCGGGCGACCTTGCTGGCAGTTGGCCTGGCCGCCGCCGGATTGGTGCTGTATCAGCCGTTTTACCTGTCGTTCGACAGTCAGGCCGGAGGGATCCTGCCGGTAACGGGACCGGCCACCAGGCCGTTTCACTTCCTGCTGGTAATAGGCGTACCGGCGCTGCTGGCCGCCGGTCTGGTGGCCCGGACGGTGCTGTATGTGGGTTGGCCCACGCCGCGACTGCGGGTTATCGCCTGGACGCTGTTGGCAGTCAGCGTTGCGCCGTTGCTCGTGTGGCTGGTGGCGGTCGGACTCCGGCTATCGGTGTCGCCCGATGATGTGACCCTGGCAGACGGGGTGGTGGCGCAACGGCTCATGCTGGCGCTACCGCTGTCGCTGATGGGAGGACTCGCGGGTTATTGTGGGCTGGCGTTGATAGTCGGCCGGCGTCCCATGCAGTGGCTGGTGTTCGCGTTGCTGCTGGCATCCGCCGGGTTTTACCTGCTCGCCGGCGCGGAACTGTTCCACATTGCGGATCAATTCGGTAACCGAATGAACACAGTATTCAAGGTTTACTACCAGGCCTGGCTCCTGCTCGGGATTGCCGGCGCGGTTGGCATCCATTACATTGTCGTTGCTCCCTTGCGCCGCAGCGATTGGGATCTGCGGGTGGTCATGCTGCGGATACTGGGGGTCGCCTACGGCGTGGTTGCGACGGTTTTTCTGGTTGCGTCCGCCTATTATCCGGTCGGTGCAATCGTCGAACGGACCGGGTGGGCCGACACCGGAGAAAGTTGGCAGGACAATACGCTATCTGGATTATCCTATCTGAGGGCATCAGAACCTGGGGAATATGAAGCAATCGAGTGGCTCTCCAACCCCGATAATATCGGCCGAATAGTCGAAGCCGTGGGCGATGATTACACCGATTACGCACGGATTTCGGCGACGACGGGCCGCGCCACAATCCTGGGCTGGAAGGGCCACCAACGGCAATGGCGTGGCGACGATCAGGCATTCGCCGGGCGCGAGGAAGACGTTGCAACCATCTACGAAAGCGCTGACGCGGACACGGTGCGCCGCTTGCTGGAACGCTACGAAGTGCGCTGGGTGGTGGTCGGGCCACGCGAAGTGTCGACCTACGGGCCGGATGTCCCGAAACGTATGTCGAGTTGGACGGACGCCGGCTGGCTCAACGAAGCATTCGCATCTGACGATGTGGTCATCTACGAATTTACCAACTGAAACAACATCTGAACTAACGACAACAAATAGCAATCAGGGAGGCAGTAAATGGAATTTGGCGACGTAAAAAACTTCTTTCAGTCCAATCACCGTGGAGTCATAACGACCTTCCGCCGTGATGGGACTGCCCAAAGCAGCATTGTGGTGTGCGGAGCCTCTCCCTTCGCCGGCGATGAGGCTCCGATTTTTGTGACGGTGCGCGGCACGTCGTACAAAGTCCGCAACCTCCGCCGCAACCCCCGTTGCAACGTAATGGCGGTAGCGACTGACTGGCGCCAGTTTGCGGTGGTCGAGGGCACCGCGACGCTGAACGATTACCGAAACACCGAGGCCGAAACGATGCGGCTCCGGTTGCGCGATGCCTTCATGGCCTGCGGCGACAGCGAGCACTCCGACTGGGAAGAATACGACCGAGCCATGGTCGCTCAGGATGCCGTGATAGTGGTGGTGCAGCCGGATAAAGTGTACGGCCTGATCCGCTAGCCCGCTATCAGGATAACCGACCGCTCCACCGACAATTACCGCCTCAACAACTACTCCCCGAGCTCCAGGGCGGCCTGAGTCTCCGCCGATCCGTTCGAGGTAGTAGGTTCGTCAGGATTGGTGGCTAGGGCCGCCGGGTCGGCGAGCAGGGCCAGCAGGCCTTCTTCGTCAACTACGCGCACCCCGAGGCGGTCGGCAGTGGTCAGTTTGGTTCCCGGCGTAGCGCCGGCCACCAGCACGTTGGTCTTGCGGGATACCGACGACGATGCAGCAGCGCCCAAGGCCTTGACCTTGCCCTCCGCTTCACGCCGCGTCATGCCCGACAGGGTGCCGGTGATGACAAAGGTTAACCCTTTCCAGGGCAATGCGGAGGTGTCTACCGGGGCCAGTTCTTGCCAGAGTTTCACGCCCGCCGCCCTCAGTCCGGCGATGGTTTCCTGGTTGCGTCGGGTTGCGAAGTAGTTGACGATACTCTCGGCAATCTTGGGGCCCACGCCGTCTATCTCGGTCAGTTCGGCGATGCCGGCGGAAGCGATTTCATCGATGCTGGAGTACCGGCCGGCCAGCAGCTCAGCCACCTCGGCGCCCACGTGAAATATCCCCAGGGCAAACAGAATGCGAACCAGCGGCCGCTGCTTGCTGGCCTCGATGTTGTTGAGGATGCGGGTGGCCAGGCGATCTCCCATCCGGTCCAGGGCAGTCAGCTGCTCCGCGGTGAGCCGGTAGAGATGGGACACATCTGACACCAGACTCTGGTCAATCAGGATGCGGCACCATTGTTCGCCCAGGCCGTCGATGTCCATGGCGCCGCGGCTGACGAAGTGTTTGAGCGACTCCAGGAACTGGGCTGGGCACGCCGAGTTGGGGCACCGGTGCATCGCGTCGCCTTCGTCCTTGACTACGGCAGTCTGGCAAACCGGGCAGAGCGCCGGCATCCGGAACACGGGCAGATTCTCGCGGCCGGGGACTTCCACGGGGCCGATGATGTGAGGAATGACATCGCCGGCCCGCTCAATTACCACAACGTCACCGATGCGGATGTCCTTGCGGTGAATATCCTCCTCGTTGTGCAGCGAGGCGTGCTGCACGGTGGCCCCGCTGACCACCACCGGCTCCAGAATGGCCTGGGGGTTGAGGCTCCCCGTGCGACCCACGTTGATGATGATGTCGAGCAGACGCGTGGTTGAACGTTCAGCCGGAAATTTGTAGGCGATGGCCCAGCGGGGTTCGCGTCCGGCAACGCCCAGCGAATTCTGCTGGCTTAGGCTGTCGACCTTGACCACCACGCCGTCCGCTTCGTAGTTCCAGTCGTGGCGACGTTGCAGCATATCGTCATAGAACGCGCAGACTTCGTCCACCGTTTCGCAGGTGCGGTTCAACGGGTTGACCCGAAAACCGTAGGCGCCGAGATTTTGCAGGGCCGCCCACTGGCTGGCGGGCATCGGAGCGTCACCGGCGTCGTTGAGGCTGTACGCCCACATTTGCATATTGCGGCTGGCGGTAACCTGGGGATCCAGTTGGCGAATGGTACCCGCGCCGGTGTTGCGAGGGTTGGCATAGAGCGGTTCTCCCAAGCGCTCGCGTTCTTCGTTCATCTTCCTGAAACTGTCCAGCGGCAGATAAACCTCGCCGCGCACTTCCAGATCGGCTGGCGGGTGCGCCGACAGCGTGAGCGGAATGCTGCGGACGGTGCGCAGGTTGCGGCTGACGTCCTCTCCGGTCTGGCCGTTGCCCCGGGTGGCGCCTTGCGCGAACCGCCCGTTGCGGTAGGTTAGGCGCACCGCCAACCCATCTATCTTCAGCTCGGCCACCATGCGAAATGGTTGCCCGTCGAGCAGGTCGGTTACCCGCCGATGCCACGCCTCCAGACCCTCGCGGTCGAAGGCGTTGGCCAGGCTGATCATCGGGTTGGGATGCGCCACCTGCCTGAACCCCTCGGCCGGGTCGCCGGCGACGCGTTGGGTTGGAGAATCAGCGGACCGGCAGCCCGGATACGTTGCTTCGAGATTGCGCAGCTCCTGGAGCAGCGTGTCGTATTGCCCATCGGAAATGACCGGCGCATCCAGGTTGTAGTAGCGCTGGGCGTGAAACCGCAACTGGACATGGAGTTGCCGGGCGCGCGCGAAGGGGTGGCGCGCCACGGGCACACCGCTGGCCAGTCCAGTGTAAGTAAGTTCAGCAGATGGAGTGGTCATCGTCATCATCCTGGGGTCAACGTTATGCTTAAACGTAGGCTAATCATCAGCGGATATTATAGCCTCGCCGGTTGCCGGGCGGCGAGAATTTGCCGGCCCGGCAAGGCGGTTCGGTTGCGCCGCTGTGCCCGCTGGGATAGACTGCTTGCGACATTCTCACCGGGGATTCGAGAGGAGTTGCTGCCTTGACCACCATTGCCCCTACGCCGGAAGAAGCTCGGACGCAAATCGTCAGCATGGTGCGAGATTTCGTGCGTCGCGATGTGGAACCCGTGGCCGCCAAGCACGACGCCGAAGATACGGTGCCCTACGACCTCATCGACACAATGAAGGAACTGGGTCTGTTCGGCATCACGATACCGGAAGAATACGGCGGGATGGGCCTGGACTACACGACCTTCGCCATGATTTTCGAAGAAATCAGCAAGGGTTACATGGCCTTGACCGGCACCCTGGGCACCCACCATATCCTGGCCTACGTGCTGGCTAATTACGGTACCCAAGAGCAGCGCAACCAGTTTCTGCCCCGCCTGGCCACCGGCGAAATCCGTGGCGGACTGGCCCTCACGGAACCCGCCGGCGGCAGCGATGTGGGGGCATTGGAAACCCGCGCCGTGAAAGATGGCGAAGAGTACGTCATCAACGGCTCCAAGATGTTTATCACCAATGCAGAATCCGGCGACGCCTTCTGCCTGCTGGCCCGCACCGACCCCGACCCGTCCATCAAGCACCGGGGGTTGTCGGCCTTCGTCATCGAAAAGAACGGCGACCCCGGTTTCAAGGTGGGCCGCCACCTTGAAAAACTCGGCTACCGAGGTCCCGAAACCTGCGAGCTGTTCTTTGAAGACTTCCGCGTCCCGGCCGAGAACCTGATCGGCGGCGAGGAAAACGTGGGGTTCGGCCAGGTGATGAGCGGGCTGGAGACGGGGCGCATCAACGTTGCGGCGCGCGCCGTGGGCGTGGCTCAGGCCGCGCTGGATGCTTCAATGCGCTACATCCAGCAACGGGAGACGTTCGGCCAGCCCATCAGTCAGCACCAGGCGATCCAGCTGAAAATCGCCGACATGGCCACCAAGATTCAGGCTTCGCGCCTGCTGGTCTACGATGCCGCCGCCAAGAAGGACAGCGGCGACCGAATTGACCTGGAATCTGGTATGGCCAAGCTGTTCGCCAGCGAAGTGTGCGGCGAGGTCGCCATGGAGGCCATGCGCATCCACGGCGGCTACGGCTACACCAAAGATTTCCCCGTGGAACGCTACTACCGCGACGCTCCCCTGATGATAATCGGCGAGGGCACCAACGAAATCATGCGGCTGGTAATAGCCCGGCAACTGCTGAGGCGTCCGGAATACCAACTGTAGGGTGTGCTTACAGTCCATCTCGAAGTTAACCTCTCTCCCCACCGAGGCATTAATGGTTGAAGCCAAATCCCCCATCCGCCTGACCGAACTTTCCCACTGCGCGGGTTGAGCGGCCAAGCTTAGCCTTGAGGACCTGGGTCAGGTCCTGAGTTATGTTCCCCTGTTGAAGCACCCCGACCTGCTGGTGGGCGCCGAAACAGGCGATGATGCGGCTGTGTATCGCATCAACGATGAAACTGCGCTTATCGTTACGGTAGATTTCTTCCCGCCAATCACGGATGACCCCTACGAATATGGCGCCATCGCCGCCGCCAATTCCCTGTCCGACGTGTACGCGATGGGTGGCAAGCCCCTGATCGCGCTGAATGTCGTGGGATTCCCGGCGTCGCTGGACATGGCGATTCGGGCGCATATTTCATTTGCAGGGCGGTACGCAAGGCACTAGCGAGGCCGAGGCTCATAGTGGGGCGGGACACACGGTGGATGACCCGGAACGAAATACGGTTGTCACGGTTCCCATTGCATGTCGAGCCGGGGCAAGCAGGTCAGAGTAACGCCGCCGCCAATACCGGCGATCGTGCTGATCTTGAGCAAAACCATCGGCACCGGCATCATCAACCACCGCGGCAAACAGGGCGTACGAGCCGATCCGGACCGTGATGGCGCGCGCGGTTGCAAAACGATGGCGGCGCTGAACGGCGGCTGCCGAAGCCATGATGAAGGTCGCGCAATTCGGCACCAGGACCTCACCGGCTTTGGGCTGACATGCGGGCACACCGGAGAGCATGGTGCGAGGAAACAAGCCAAAAGCGGCAGTGGTCCCCCGCCGAGGACCGAGGAGGCGAGATCACCCTGCGGGGGTTACGGGTTGATGCGGGCGTGCGTCAACTGCTGGGACCCAACGGCATAGCGCCCGGCGGCACGCATCGGCAAACTTGAGAGCAGCGTTTTTGAGGACGTTGTGACGTGCGGGCGACGGAGTTGACGAAAAGAAGAATAAAGAAAGGAAGAAGATGATAACTGCTTGCTGTGCATGCCCCAAAATCGGGCGGGCTGTGGGCTAAATATCGGTGCCGGCTGAAAAGACAACAGGATCCATCGACGCCCCTTCGCGCCGAGGGCGCCCAGTCCGTCAGCTTTTTGTCGTTGGTCCGTCGCATCACCACGGCCCGGCCGGAACCATCATCGCTAACCCTGACGGTTCATCGCGGTTACCGGCCATTCTGCCGTACCCGAGGCCCTGCGGTTCCCCCAGCCCGCATCACGCCAAAGAGCGTCCCAATGACGACCCTGACCAGCACAACAGCATCACTCGCCACCCAACCCGAGTTTGGTCTCGATGAAACGACACCCACGACCAGGTATAATGTTAAATAAATAAAAAAAAAACGGCCAGCCCCGGGTGCGGAGTGGAGCGGAGTCCACCCAGGCAGGGGCAGGTAGAGTTTTGTGGCCAAAGACTCTTTCCCCGTGCTCACATAGAGAGAAAGAAACACCGGCGGTCGACCTGTCCACGTGGGCATTCGCGGTCTTTGGCGTTGGTGGAGTTGGTGGGGGATGAGTGGGGAAAAACGCGAAAAAACGAAAAATAATCACGCTGGACTGCGGCAGTTCTTGCGGTTTGCCGTGGGGGGGTAACGGTTTTGGGTGGATGCCGATTTTTTTTCACTGCGATTTACCCAATGGTCGGCCCTGGCCAGACGTGGGAAGGGGTTGTAGGGTTTGGTAGCTTGGGTGAGGAGCCCTGGTTTTTTTGTTTTTTTGGTTGTATTTTTTTTTTTTTGTTGTTTTGGTCGCAGTTGCGGAGCAGGCGGGAGGTTCGGTCGGAAGCGCGCCAAATCATGGATCATTGCTTATGGCGGACTACCACGACCAACTTACACCTCGATTTGGCCTTGTCTGAAGGAGAAGGGATTTGTTGGCTCATCGGCAGAGACAGAAAGCCCCAGAACGGCGAAGAGGCGAGCGAGATTGGCTAGGACAATGGCTGGGGCCGTGCCGCTGGTATTCCCAGGTCGATACGGGCTGGAATGGAAGGAATATGCCAAGCAAGTGGCGTGATGATGAACGGATCGTCGAACTGCGGCGGACGATGCTCCGGGTTTTGGAACAGCGTGGGTCAACAACAACGCGACCCGTGGCGGGAAGAGCGTTTTTGGCCCGAACCGCCCGAACAAGGACCAAGTAAATCCGCTCATCAGCGCCGGCAAAATGAATCGAAAGCCGGCGTGAAAAAAACCCGGCGGCGCGCAATAATCCCACAGTTTTGTTGCAGTTAGGCCACTTTTGGCAGGACAAAAGCAAAACTCCTCCGGTCCGAATGGCCGCCACTCCGGGTTCGGCGAGTTCGATGTTGATCCAGTTGACCAGTTGAAGTCAATTCGCTTCCAATGGCGCGTCAGATCTGCTGCCAAGCCACAAACTGGAGGCAGTGACAAAGATGCCGTAGATATCCGTTCGCAGCCCAGGGTCCCGCCGGCTGCATATATTGGGGAGGGCTTTGAATCTTTGAATTTTAGCTTCATGATGGCTCCTTGTAAGCTTCCGGATTGTTTTAAGATACGAATTTGCGGGGTTGAGGGATTGGGGGTGGTGTGTGAGGGATATGACGCCGAACCGACAAAGCCTCGTTATGGTGGTATACGCGCGTAATACGCTCGCCGGGATATTTACAATCGTGCGTGGAATTTATTTAAGGCATTTGCCAAGGGCTCTGTTTTCCCATCGGTTGGATAATTACACTTGACATTACCGTGGGTCAACTCGTCGTATTATGCTAACCACAAAAAATGTGTTGGTTTGTGATATAAAATCACGGGGACAGTTATTCCCTGATGCGGTAAGCTTAAGGATTGACAACAGGAGGAGAGGTAAGGTACGGACGACTGCCGTACCGGGGAGAAACAGGATTATGCAACGGCGGTTTTTTGGGCAACGAGTGACCTCAATTTACCAGGCCCGTTTTGGAACCTACCCACGGGCGCCCGAGAGTGCCAAGCGCCCGAGCACTGGGGACAGCCCCGCGATTGGACACAGAAACCTGCCGAGAGAGGAAAGAAACCCGGAAAAACGTTCTGGCAGGCAATGGCGCACGGCGGCCCGTAGGGTTCCGGTGCGGAAATGGAAGGGGTGTACATCATTTCGGTGGCGGCGCGGTTGCTGGAAAGCACCGCAAAACGCTCCGCAAAATAATTAGAGGAATTAAAGATAATAGTTAATTTAAGGATATCTAATAAACATAATTATTAAAAAAAATAAAAAATTTTTTTTTATTTTTTTAAAATTAATTTTACGAGCGGTTTTGGGACTTCATTCAGCCGGTGCGCACGGTTGCGTATGCTACGACTCTACCTCCCGGGAAGACCTGCGCCAAGGTGATGGTGATTCGCCAACTGATGGGACCACATGGGACTCAACCTTGCCGGGCGTGTGGATGGGTTTTTGCGCAACAACCTCGGTTGAACAACCTTGAAGTATTCTCGCGCCAGGACGAGGCCAGATCCACAACGATGACGAAGTAGTCGACCCCCCGTATCCGAGGCACAGTGGCCTTTGCTTATGCGGCAAAGCCTCAGTTTGGCAGGCCTACCGAGTAGTAGTGGTTTTGCGCAGTTGGACGGCGGTGATTTCCCCGGCGCCGCACGGGCTGGCGTTGGAGAATCCACCGCATGGCCCTAATTTAGACATTCAATCAGAAAACCGTAATCAGAGAGAGGAGGAAACGGGGGAAAACGTAATGACTAACGAGCACCACGAACCGCACGACCCCCGGCGGGTGCTGCGAAAACCCATAAGACCACGCCCGACCGACCGCCACTGATAGTATTTATCCCGGGCATCCGCGTTTCGACGAGAGACACGAACACGGCCGATGACCGATTATTAATGACCAACCGCCGATTGTCTCACGAAGAGGAGGCATTGATGCTGCGGGCGGCGATGTCTGAAGCCAAAAGAGGGGCAATCGCGCGCAGGCCGACCGCACGTATACCAGCGCGGTTGGCCGGACCCTGGCAAACCTGCGCCCGGCGACACGACCGAGGAACGCATGCTGAAAAACCATCACGGGAAACAATTCTCCAAACAGCCGATTGCTGTGGCCATTTGCTTGCCCCCATCGTCGATGAGCTCTCTCGACCTGGCGGTGGAAATCATCTGACAGCGCCGTTGCCGAAAATGCCGACGGAGGGGGTGGCCCGATTCATGGTTCTGAGGGGCGGGGGCCGCCGTAGTTACGCCTGATCCAGCGCAAAAAATCACGGGGCGGCGTATACCTGGAGTATGAGGGGGTTACTCGCACGAATCGCGGGTGGAGCCATTTTAACCCGGAGTTGCACGAAAGAAGGTCGGCCGCACAGTGAGCCGCCCGCCGAACTCCGGTTGTGTGGTTGAGGTTTTCCCGCTTTTTTTTTCTTTTTTTGGTACCTGCGGCAGGGTTACCGCCTGCCACAACCGGGTGGTTCAGGCGGCCCAGGTAGTGGTAAACCAGTTTAAGATTTTAGAAACAAAGCACCGGCACGGGGTTGGCGACGCGATATTACGTAGCGTAAAGCGCATCCGCCTAACCTTGACACCGGCGCAGCACCTAACTCGAAAAATAAATTCGGAATTGAGGAGTAACAGCAAAGTAAGTTAAAGTAGTAAAGTAAAGTAACAGCAAAATGGCACAAAAAAAATCCTGGGCATCGATTCGGCAATACCAAACTCGAGTAGCTGCGGTTTAGGTGAGGTTGGCGAGGGCAGATAGTTGGAGGTGAGAAAGAGACGAATTTAAATAGGTAAAAATAATTTAAGTAGAGGATATCGATGAAGTGATTTTGAGGTGGACGGAAGCTCGGGACTGGTGAGACAATCAAGCCAGAAAAATATTCTCATGAGTGTGCTTGGCCGGGGGGGGAGGAGGGAAGGGGAGGGGCAGATGAGTCACTGCATGTGGTCAGGGTCTGCGCCCCCCTTCTTAGTAGGCGCCGTGTCCTCCTGTCCGGATGCTGGGTTACCTCGCCCTTTTTTCCATGTCGTTACCTTGCTACTCGTATTTCTTTCCGAACGGTCGTTTTTTCTCTTTTGATTTCCAACTCCCCTGTCTTCCTGACTTTCTGCCTTTTTCTTCTTTTCCTTATTTTTTTTCTCTCTTGCCTCTCTTTCTTCTCTCCCAGATTCATAGCTCCTTCCTTCCCCCCACACTTTTCTTATTCGACCCTTTCCCCCGCTACCACCGGGGTGGGCGGTTTTTAAGTTAAACGTCCGGAGGGAAAGTAGCAGAGAGAGTGGCGGAGCGGTGGGAGCGTTTTTATTCGTCGGGCAAATCGCCCCCAAACGGCCAGGCTCGTTGCGTACCAAACCGGAGGAAAAACACCATCTCTCCGGTGAAGGCGTTTGATGGGCCCCGAGATTTTATTGAAGACAACGGAAGTGAAGAGGACGAAAAGCGCCGGCCTACAAAATGTTGCCGGAGGAGGGAAAAATGGGAGACAAGAAGAAGACGACCCATGTGGAGATGTCGGGCCAATCCTACGCTACTCCCAAATTTCGAGCATGGCTGCATTGCATGCTGCAAAAAAATCCGGCAAAGGACCGCGAAGCCAAACCCAAAAATGGGCCGAGAACATACCCAGGCGTGTGGATTAAGGTTCCCGCCTACTTTTAAATATTCCCAGGCGGCAGGCCACCAAGGACGCCGGCCACCATCGCCGGGCCTGGGACTGTGCGGATAATCCACGACGAACCAACCAGCGTCATCGCTGGGACTATGGCCAATCGACAAGCAACAGACCGATGCACCCCGTTTTAGCGGTTTTCGACCCTGGGCAGGCGGGCAACTGGAACAGTGAGAAAGAAAATCATGCAGGGGGGCTGCGGGGATGGTGTTCGGTGTGTTGGAGGTGCTGTCGAACAAAAAGGACGGATACTTTCCATGGCGGTTTGGCACGGACCGATTTGCACGACACGATTCCTTGACTGGCTCGTCGCCGGAGGGACGGGAGAATAAAAAAGTGACGCGGGCCGGACTACGAGTAGCTGCAGAAGGGACAAGCATGGCTTTGAACGGCCCCTGCGGCCGAGACGCGGCCGGAACGAGACAAGATCGAGCTGTCCAGCAGCGGAAAACCGAGATCAACCGGCCGTTCATCACCGCCCGAACCGCCCAGCGGCACAAGCGCATCTGGTTTCAAAAGCAGTTGACACCTGCAACGCATCTGGAGCAACTGGTTGGGGCCGATTTGACGCACGAGGGCCAGTGTCGGCAGGCATCTCAGATGCAGGCGTCGGTTTCCGCTACGCATCGACGATGTGATTGTTTGGTCCGGGTGGTTATGACCCGTATGCCGTCCGTGCCGGCCAAAAAGTACAGCAAATTTTTTACCGGGGAGCACTTCCCGTTCGGTCAACACGGACGAAAGACGTGCCGTGGGCGCCGCCATCCAGGCGGCGTGCTGGCCGTGGAAAAGTTTGGCGACATCGTGTGCTCTGGACCCGTCGTAACGCCGCGCTGACCCTGGGCAACGAGACGCTGGTCTGGTGTTACCACTGCGCTCATCCGCGAAAAAAATACCGCATCCACAAAAAAAAGAAAAAAAGACCGAGGAGACGTTCAACCACCGCCACGCTTGATGATGATTCGCAAGGACCAGCGGTTCGTAGACATCCCACCTCCTGCGGGCGGAGCGCCCATTTTATTTGTCTGCCGACCAACAAACCAAGCCCATTGGGCGGTTTCATGCTCGATGCATAATGCCCAGCTCCCAGTGTGGAAATGCCCCGCCTGATTTGTTTGCCCCAGATGACGTTACTTTCGCCATCGACTCCAACGGTTTATTTTTTATGATCCTGAAGCGTTTTTGGCCCAGGACAAGGGGCACCGGCAAGGAGCAGCGCCATCGTCATCCAGACCAGCAGCGGTCTTACCGACGAAAAGACCATTTGCCCTGATGATTTTTGTCGGGGCCGCAAGACCAAACAGAGGATGGCGTCCGACCGCCAGCCCGCCGCGCCGAAATCGAAACGCGCAACCTAGGAGGACCACCAGGCCTGGTCTACTCACGCAGCGGTTTTTTTGTTTTTTTTTTTTTTGATTACCCGATTAACGCGAAGCATTGCGGCAGATATTTGAAGTGTTGAAAAGCGGAGGAGGCGAAAGGCAAGCTGGGAGGGCGCTTTTCATTCGCGACTTCTGGGGCGCTGCGCTTCGCTATCGCTTGCAGACTGCATTCGCGAGCAATAACGTTAGAGGAAGATGCAGACTGCGATTGTGATGAACGATGTTTGAAAAGAGGCCCTTTGTGCAACGAGTCGGTCAGGCGGTTTATTCGCAACCGGGGGCCCCGGCGGGGCACAGGGAGGGGCCGCTGGTGGCCACGGCGAGACGTGGCCGGCGCCGCGGCGACGGAAGCATCCGACAAAGACGCCACCTTGAAGGTGAATTAGCGAGGTGTAGCCCGTTAACGTTGGTCCGATCGCAAAACGGGCGAACCGGAGGGTAGGTGGGTACAAGCACGGTGGCGGCGACGAATGACATTCGGCTTTTTTTTTGTCGGCCAAGCACCGTTATCATATAGTTTAAAGCAACTGCGGCATCACGACCGAATTCCAGTCCGACCGATCGTTGGTTGGTTACGAGATGTTGCGCGGACG
>CASHTH010000713.1:0-21987 GCA_030341885.1 Geodia barretti
AACACTGAATGTAGACTCAACTTACTAGTGGTCTTTAGCATCGGCAGAGTGGTTAGTGAAGGGTTGTACTTCTTAGCTCCGTCCATACATACACACAATAATTCCACATCCACTCTTCACAACATGCATGTACAATGCAGTGTCCAACAGCATCCAACAGAGAAGGAACTAACAGAGGGAAAACAAGAAAGACCTCCAGGTTGATATTGGACACATTTATGGAGGTTACATGTGCAGCAGTGTAATGTGTCTCTCCACAGACTTCTAAGAAAGGTTGCAAGGTAATTAGGCACAGTGAGGAATAACACACATGACACACGTTCTTGTTTTGCCTTCTATTTGCAGGGAGTTGCAAAATGTGTGCAACTTCCTCCCAAGTGACACCACGAGGAGGTTGAAGGCCCATCATGGGACAGTCTCAATTCATACATACACAGAGATGACTGCCCCACAATGTCGTCACTCACGAATGGATTCACACCGCAAAAATAGTTGGCCTATATAGAAAGGTATCCGTGCCAGGGTACACTGTATGAGTTTGTATGGTTCTGTCCTGGCAGTGTGAATCCACCGTGAAGAGTGATGTTATTAGGTACCCACATACAGGTCAGTGACAGTTCTGCACATAAAAATGTGTACAGGGGCTTTAGTAAAATACACACTGGCAGAGGGCATATTTTCACTGTCAACTTTGTTACCTGCTAGTTGGTACAATACACATTATCCATTGGACATCCACTCTTCAAAACATACAATTAATGCAGTGTCCAACAGAATAACAAAAGTATACATTGGAAAATCACATTGAAAATGCACCCAAACAACCCGAGTGTGGAGATCTCCTAGTAACAACTGACTCAGGTGCAAACATACCTGAGTGTGGAGATCGATCCTAGCAACAACTCACTCAGGTTCACATATAACCCGAGCGTGGAGATCGATCCTAGCAACAACTCATTCGGGCTGGAACACTCAAAAGCACAATACACATTTTACACTTCTCATTCATAGAGAGCGAGCACAGTGCCATGACCTTTGAACTGGTGTCAAAATTGTAATATCCTAAACAACTCAGTCAAGTTTCTCACTGCATTCGCTCACCATTCATTCATATTTACATTGGAAAATCACATGGAAAAATGCACTAAATCAACCCGAGCGTGGAGATCTACAGCTCGCTCAGGTGCAAACATACCTGAGCGTGGAGATCGATCCTAGCAACAACTCACTCAGGTTCACACATAACCCGAGTGTGGAGAAACTCCTAGCAACAACTCACTCGGGCTGGAACACTCAACAGCACAACACACATTTTACACATCACATTATGGGGAGCGAGCACAGTGGCATGACCTTTGAACTGTTTTCAAAAATTCTTTTATCCTAAACAACTCAGTCAGGCATGCTCACTGCATTCGCTCATCATTCATTTTTACATTGGAAAATCACATGGAAAATGCACTAAATCAACCCGAGTGTGGAGATCTACAGCTCGCTCAGGTGCAAACATACCTGAGCGTGGAGATCGATCCTAGCAACAACTCATTCGGGCTGGAACACTCAAAAGCACAATACACATTTTACACATCACATATATGGGGAGCGAGCACAGTGGCATGAACAGTTACATAAGGGAACCATCTTCTATTCAGTCGGGCATGCTCACTGCATTCGCTAACCATTCATTTTTACATTGGAAAATCACATTGAAAAATGCACTCAATCACCCCGAGCGTGGAGATCTCCTAGCAACAGCCCACTCAGATGCAAACATACCTGAGCGTGGAGAAACCCCGAGCAACAACTCGCTCAAGTTCCACATAAACTCAAGCGTGGAGATCTCCGAGCAACAGCCCACTCAGATGCAAACATACCTGAGCGTGGAGAAACCCCGAGCAACAACTCGCTCAAGTGCACACATAAACCCAAGCGTGGAGAATCTCCGAGCAACAGCCCACTCAGATGCAAACATACCTGAGCGTGGAGAAACCCCGAGCAACAACTCGCTCAAGTGCACACATAACTCAAGCGTGGAGATCTCCGAGCAACAGCCCACTCAGATGCAACATACCTGAGCGTGGAGAAACCCCGAGCAACAACTCGCTCAAGTGCACACATAAACCCAAGCGTGGAGAATCTCCGAGCAACAGCCCACTCAGATGCAACATACCTGAGCGTGGAGAAACCCCGAGCAACAACTCGCTCAAGTTCACACATAACTCAGCGTGGAGAATCTCCGAGCAACAGCCCACTCAGATGCAAACATACCTGAGCGTGGAGAAACTCCGAGCAACAACTCGCTCAAGTTCACACATAAGCACCATACACACATTTTACACATCACATTCATGGGAGCGAAGCACAGGGGCATGACCTTTGAACTGTTACATAAGAGGCCTTAGAAACCATTCTTTATCTTCAGTCAGGCATGCTCACTGTATTAGCCACCATTCATTTTTACATGGAAAATCACATTGAAAATGCACTCAATCAACCCGAGCGTGGAGATATCCTAGCAACAGCTCGCTCAGGTGCAAACATACCTGAGTGTCGAGATCTCCTAGCAACAGCTCACTCAGGTTCACACATAACCCGAGTGTGGAGAAAATCCTAACAACAGCTCACTTGGGTGGCAAACATAACCGAGTGTGGAGAAACTCCTAGCAACAGCTCCTCAGGCACACATACCTAGTGTGGAGAAACTTTCAGAAAAATAGACACCCACACTACTGTACATGCTGATTCGCCACTGGTAACGGGTAGGTAGGTGTCTTCACACACCTTTTGCACTCCCAGTGGACTCGGATTCTCCAACTACCTCACTGGGAATGTCCATGCAGTGGCGGTGATACCAGATGTGGCAGGAATCACACTTGGCCATCTCATCACCCTTCCTCTTCCGGCATGCGACACGAACAGTGGATCTCCAATGTCTTTGGCTTTCTCTGGACACTCTCTCTTCTGGCCCACACACACAGGAAAACGAGAAAACCTGGCAATTCTAGACAAGTATCAGATGTGGCCTGATCTACTGTGATCAAACCTAACACTGCAAGGGTTCATACCCACTGCATACGTCAAATGCATAGGCTATGGCCAGAACACCGCAGTCGGACCATTGGACTGTTTCTCAAACGTCCATCATTACAACTTTTAGCTCAGAGCTCGGGACATGGATCATGCGTGCTATCAAATGAACAGTTTCTTTGGACAGAGTCTTGTACAGACTGTCATACACATGGACAAACACCACTCTGACAACCAAACTGTGGACACAACACACCAGTGGCTGTTCCTGACGTGTATGATTTGAACAAATTCCCCAGAGTGGACCTGAAACCCAAACGCCTTCTGCAGTGTGGGGGGTTGCAGGCCGGCCATGTCGCGAGAAAAAACTGAAGCAAGATCATCTGTGCAGCACAGATGATCTTGTCGGTGAGCCACCCTCTCCGAGACAAAACTACACCACGATCACGACAGCTCAGATTGTATGCACCGTACTTACCACATTCCTGGGGCCTCGTTTTTTCTTCAGATGCTGAAGATAGCACAATGCTCTCAGAGGTCTGGGGAACACAGCAATTACAGCGTTCATGCAGAGCTGAATCATTTGTTACAGTGCGGAGCGATATTCTGGGGGCTTTTCGCCACTCGTCGAGTGGAATAGGAGAGCAATCAGTCACAGGAATACAGCTCAGTGCCAGAAAAAGAGGTGTTCAGAACACCTTTCGAGCAGTATAGCTGATACCGGCCAGCAAACTCCCCCCACAATGCGACAGGGGACGTGAAAATCACCCATGCTTCTGCTGTGAATGCACACATAATCCCCAACTTTCATCTCGGGCTTCACGTCCTCTGAAGAGACAGGTTTTACACTCTCTGGGGGACTTGAGACATGTTCTGGCTCTAATGGACTGGGATCTGCATGTCCTCCCGGGTTACTTGGGGGAGGAAACAGAGTACGGCCAGGCAACGGTTCCTGTAGCTCAAGGGACAGCCTCTCTTGTGGGCCCTCCCTACAGCTCCACACAGTACATATATCAATTTCAATTCTTCTGAGTCTGATGAGTCACCACCTGTGATGTATCGCCAGACTCAGAGTCAGGTATCAGTTCCTCTGCTGGTACCATCAGAGTGGTCGTCTTTTTTGGCACGATTTTGTGGAAAGGGCAGTCTCTGTGGCTGGAGCGTCGCGGTGTGTGCTCAGATCCACATGCAGCACACTTCCCCTTCCCCAGGGGTTTCCCTTGCCAAGACCACTGCCTTCCCTTTTCCTTTGTTCTGGTTCACCCATCGCCAGAGTCGCACACACCATTTCTTCAACGTCACTATCACACTACCGTCAAAGTATGTATCGCGGCCGTGTTTCTTGGACCACTTGATGCGCTCAATCCCTTCCTAACACGCTTCTTTTTCAGTTCCACTCTCCGCTTTCTTCCTGGGAGTGGTCTTGGCCAACTCTAATTCTCTCTTCCTCCGTGCATTGTGCTTTTCTAGCGCCTCGACCATGCCTTCAAAAACGGGAAGATTCATGCGTCGGTACAACTCTGGGAGCCAGTGATAACTAGTACCTAGCTTTGCATGCATGTAGGTCAGGTTGGCTTGGAGCAACCCGAGATTGGTGGAGAGTTGGTAGTGAAGCCTCTCCAAGTAGATATCTTTGGACCGGAACCTAATCAATACATTGTGAGAGGCTTCAACTGCATTAGAGTGGCCACGTTTGAGGATGGGGTGAACCAGTTTGCTGGCCTGTGCAGCCCTCTCTGTACATTCAATTTCGTACAGCAGTGCATGAAAATCACAATCCAGCTTCATTCTGGATTTGTAAGGCTTTCCCTCACACTCAATTTGTTGTTTGTCACTACACTTTTTGCACGTGCACACCCGAAGTGGGTGGAAGTCACACCTTCCTCCCTCCCACTCGTGAATGTCACGTGCATGTTTAGGCAGTGCTTCCAGGCGTTTCACAAATTCTTCCTGCGATTGGGCCTCCATCAGAATCGAGGTGAAATTTGTGTGCGCTTTGGAAATAAAAGGTGGATTCAAACAACCGCATGCAGCACTGTGGTTGCCCCCCTTGCATTTACAGCTCAGCTCACATAAAGCTGGAAAACTAGCCCTGTACTTATCACACATTTGCTTTGAAGCTGTTTTCATTTTCTGACGCAATTCTAGGATTTTCTTGTGGGCACGTCCGGCGCAGATCATAATTTCAGCGTCAGGAAACACTTCACTGACTGCCTTGGCCGAGGAGGAGTCAGCGTCCTGCCAGTGGATCGCAACCTGCATTCCCTCCTCTTTGGCCCTCCGAAAGGTTATCCGAGCGGCATACCCTTCTGCAGATTTGGACGTGCCCTTGTACAACTCTTCCTTTATTATATCATCTCTGCCCCTTTGGCAGAGATGATGATAATAGAGGAGAGCCCCGTTCAGGTAGTTCCTGATGGTGAACGTGGCCTTTTTACTATGCCAGCCACGTGTTTGCCACGTACCATCAGCAACAGTTACTGCACGTTTCCATGACCCGAGCTCATCTTCTTTTTGTCTTTCATTTCCTGTTTTGCTGACTCACACATTTCGTCCAGCATCGACTTGACTATGGGATACATATTACGAATCGTATCCATGAAAGCATTAGGACCTACGACATCAATGCCCAGTGCATGTTTCAGTGTTTTGTAGTACCCCATGTGAGTACTACCGGCAACAATGAAAGCAACCTGGACGCATATGCTTACAATATCTTTTGTACGTCCAGGTTGGTTTATATAGGTTTCAAAATATGCACCTCCTGACCCACATCCATCACAACGACAGGATACATAAACACAACCACCAAACCCTTTAGACATTACACCAGTAGGAGCTAAATTTCCATTGCACCCGGGGGTTTTGCAGCCCCTAACCTGATTGATCATGTCTAAAAACTTGCCCACCTGAGGTAAGGCAAGGAAACACAACTTATTGGGCAAGTCAATATAATTGATCCCCATGGGATGGTCAGGTGTGGGAATGTAGAGTGAGCTATCGTCAATTGCTTCCGACTCACTCTCCCAACCTTCCCCTGACTCACCCTCAGAACTACTAACAAAAACATATTTACTCTCACAATAATCTTTCTCAGAACATTTTTCTCCGGACTCCTGCGAGCCCCTTCTTGGCACAAAGAGCCTAGAGGAAAATAACATTTTATTCACTTGCCTGCAACAAAAATTGAGGTACACATAGTTGCAGCTCACATGGAAAAGTGCAGAGTAGGACACCTATATACCACTTTGTTGCTGTCTACCAATGGCAGGCTGATGCAAAATTGTATGCTGACTGTAAGTGATATGTACTCTTGATATAACGTTATTATGTTTACGTTTTAGAAGTGACGTTCTGCAAACTGATTGGGCTGCAAAAATGCTACAGCAGGGTACAAATTGCGATAAGCTTGCCAAAAGACCCTCACGCTTTGTGGGCAGCTCGTAGGTGTGGTTCCACCACCAGACTACTCCCTCCCCTCTCCCTCCCTATCTTCCCCCCTCTCCTTCCAGAGTATAAGCAGTTCCATGTTCAAATTGCCTGTTCTGTTCTCATGTCATATTGCACTTGCATATAACCAGTTAGCCAAGCTCTAGCCATCATTGTAAAAGCTAATCCACTCAGAACCTCGAGCTTAGCGCTCGTGGATGTGGCCCCGCCAGACTAGTAGCTCCACCCACAAGAGGAAGGAGCGTCTGGTAGCTTTAGACGCGAAGCTCGGTCCTAAAGACGTCATATCCGTAGTATCCGATGCACAGTACAGTAACGTGATGCATGCGAGGCTCCACCTACAACCAATGTCCGCAGACTACGGATGCAAGTGACATTGATTGGCCGTTCTGCGATCTGATTGGATATCTCGATTTTAAGATCTAGGACCAAGAAATAAACAGCAGACCCCTTTTCCACGTGATGAGTGGGAGGGGTCTGGGGACGAGACCAGAGGTAGGGATAGAGGAGGTTAGCACTTGCTCTAGAACATGAATCGAATAGTATGGGTAACACTGGATCCCATACTTGGCTGATAAACACGCACTGAGACATATGTTTGTATGTATATAATGTACACACAAAAATCCATCCCATTATACAGGCAAGGTACGGGCGCACGCGAGCGTAGTAGCATGCCTTACACTGTATTCGCCTCCTTGCCTGTGTGCTAAACACGTACAGACTACCTCTAAAACTCACCAAAAGCGCTCGACGAGTCCATCTGCAAGCTCTCTCTTTTGAAACAAGCGTCACGTGCGTTTTTTTGCAATTGCGCATATGCACATACGCATACCAATTTCACTTATGCATAATTGAACATACACACGCGCATTGCGCTAGCTCTGACAAGCCACACCCTTCATGCGCATGTGCACAGGGTTAGTGCCACACCCTTTTGGGTATGACCTAATTGTCCTTACGTCATTCATAGGAAGCTGGAGTCGCGTGCCACACGGCCATTTTTGCCTACTGAATATTCATTACCGATGACGTTTTGCCTACTAAATAATTATTGAGGAGTTGCGGCGCTTACTGAGCATGCGCAGAATCATACGAGGCGCGAAATACAAACCTCCGTGTCTCCGCCGGTCTGCATCGGAAGCCGCGAGAGACGTGCGGTTGAACTGAGCGTTGAGAGAGGAGTCGATTGAGCCGCTTTTTGCCGAGATTTGAATTTTTCCCCGCGTATCATAAGCAAGGTATCTTTAAAAGTTTAAAAACTCATAGACTCCTGACTTACAAATTGGGTACGAAATAACCCTTTTCTCCAGTCAAAGGACCAAAAAGGGTCTCACCTAGTAGCAAAAATCAACTTCTACATGGTAACCACTCCAGAATGCTATTGCCAACGCTACACTGACACTTATTGTTTATCAATAATCTAGCTTGAATGCAGTATAACCATTATGATGCAGGCACTATCGAGAGAGAGCGTGTACGCGTATACCGACCCCGCAGAAAAGAAATTTCGCGCATGCGCAGTTGATGCGCGCGTGCGCTAATGATGAAACGCGCGCGCACTTCGCGTATGAAACCATAAGAGAGTGAGATGTCAAGGAAGTGTTTCACAGAAAGATTGGGTTACATGGGAGTTTCCTGAGGCATTCGAGGCAGTATAGGTGTATGTGTATCACAGCATCTGATACTTTGACTTGGTGTGAAAGACTTCAAAACACACACCAATGCAAAGAGCTACTTCGCACTTAGGGCAGTAGGTGGTCGTCTTTGTGTCCTTACGGCTGCCTGTTGGGGTCTTAGTGTTATAGCACACTACACATCTTTCTCTAGTCGACTGTTTGTAGGGAAAGTGCTTTCCCTGTAGTCTTTTCTCAAGGGAAGATGGCCGCCGACCCTTAGAATACGAAAGTGGGCTCTCCGTACTAGCTTTGAGTGACAGTAGTGGCTGCACTAACTCGTGAGCAAGCTCAAGCCTAAAAAGCCTGTGAGAATTGATCTCACTCTCAGGAAAATTTGTGCGGAAAATGATCCAGGAGTTCAAAATGGAGATGTCCACCATTCTCCATAAGATTTTTTCCCACCATTTCAGAGTTCGTCTCTGAGTAAGGCTATAGTAGCTGATATGTTGATCTGTCAAATCTACACCTCCCATGTATTCGTTATAATCCGACACACAGGTTGGACATGGAATAGGGTGTTTTTCTCGTGAACCTTTTGGTCGTTTCATTGCAACACCCACAGATGTATTATGGGCTGTAGATAGCATGTAGACATCGCGTCTATCAGTCCAACGCACAGCAAGTAAGTCGCCAGAGGTAGCAAAGTGGTAGTTGCCTAGGTCTTGTTTTTCTTGGGCTTTCAAACACTGTGGAAAATATCTGCGATTACTCCTAGCTGTACCTGTAGCATATGTGTCATGTTCCAGAAGGTCCAGAAAAAGAGCTGGACTAGTGTAGTAATTATCCACGAAAACCCAATGTCCTTTTCCTAGGTAAGGCTCAATAACCACACGGTGTGCCACACCCTTAGAAGAAGCCGTCACCTTCAATTCGACCTTGCCTGTATAAACTTGAAAGGAGAGAACATAGCCAGTCTTAGCTTCAGAATTGACAAACACCTTTATTCCAAACTTGGTAGGTTATTGGGGTAGGTATTGTAGGAATGCGATTCTGCAGCGAGTACCAATCATCATTTCATCTATTGAGAGACAGCGGAAGGGTTGGTAATACCTGGGGAACACGGCGGAGAGGTGGTCCAATAGCGGTCGAACCTTGAAGAGTGGGTCATACCCTTCCTCGCCTTTCTTTTTCTGGGTGGATGTGTCTACCAAGTGAAGATATCGCAGTATCTGGAAGAAGCGGTCACGAGGCATGATTGATGGGAACCATGGAACACTGAGAATTGATCCAGTTCCCCAGTAGTCGCGAACTTGAGGCAGTCTCAGCAATCCCATAGCAATGTTCATGCCAAGAAAGGCCTGCAATTCTTCCACGTGCAAATCAAGCCTCGCCCCTTTGGACTCTGCGAAAGTGTTGGTCTGCAACACAATACTTTGAAGAATAGCCGCAGTGAGGAAAAGCTGTAAAACAGCAAGTGGAGATTTAGAACTCTTTGTTCTCACTGTCGGGCCAATAGGTGCGTCAAAACGAGGCAGAGATTTTGGAGACCCGCTGCTCTGAGTGCTTTTCACTCCATGCGATATCCAGGTGAGAGTCCCACCACTGTCACAAAACAAAAAATATAATTATAGGGAGGACCCGTTTAGCTTACAGGTACGTATATCTATTATGCAAAACAATGCAAGGAATTCTGTGACAATAGTAAAATTATAGTATACTTTCAGTTGGTTGTGCACCCTTGTCTGCTCCCCCTCCCCCTCCCCTTCCATCTCCCCCTCCTCTGTTAGTAGGTTGACTTCTTCAGCGTGTGCCACCACGCCTCCCTCTACTACGACGGCTACCTCTAGCACGTGTACCCCGACTTCCGCCAGCACCACTGCCGCTACCACCGTTGCCACCATCACCACCATCATCACATCCACCTCTATCCTCATCTTGACATCTTCCTCTTCTTCCACGATTCACACCCCTTTTCCCTCTTCTACCTCTACTTCTCCCTTGTCCTCTTTCCTGGACACAACTGCGCTTAGCGCGAGGTTCGTCATCGGAGCTTGTTTCTGTGCCGCAACCCTTACTCCCTGAACAGCTAGTGGACACCACACTGCTGTCATCCTCTGCAATAAAGTATAAATGGAGGTGAGAGACATGTTTTAGTGTAGGTGCATAAGCCACAATATTTGTTACTAGTCCCATATAGCTAAACGCTACGAAGGCAACGCCGACTTAGCAACTAACACCCCCGCGCGCGGCACCGCCCCCCCCTCCCACCCCCCTTCTTCCCGCAGGCGCGTGCGAGCTCCTAATAATCAACGAACATAATTATAAGCCGGAGAAAGAGAGTTGTAGTTAGGTCATGTTAGATTTACCTGACTCGAGCTCCTCCTCTAGTAACAGAAGCGATTGCCTCTCCACGGGCTGCAGCTGTGGCTTTGAGGGAGAGGTGTTGTAGAGAGCGGCAAAAATCGTTTCCAACTTTTCAGCATCTTCGTCGGCCTCCGAGGAACCAGCTTCACTGTCACTAGTACTTTGTACGTAATCAAAGTCACTATTGCGCTCGTCCGAGACCGTAGTAGGGGGATCAAGCCAGCTGAGATCGTCGCTGAACGTAACCCTTGACGTGGACGGCTTTCCCGACATGATCCTTGGTTACCACGTGGAAAACTGCTGATAGAGCAATCTAAAATGTGCATGCGCAGTTACAAATCGCAAAGTAACGCACTTCTCTCTGCCTAGTACACACCAGCAATAAGGAGATAAAAGGTGTGGGTCATTTTGACCCACTTTAGGCCTTTACGAGTTTTAATTACCAGTTTACCCTTCATCTTAGTTATGTTGATCATGTAATCAAAGGCTGACCTTGACTGCAGTCACAGCATGAGGAACGGTACAACACCCGGCTGTGTTGCTGTTGTGGAACCCCTTCCCTCAGGAGTATAATTCCTGCTGAAAGCCCCGCCCTTGTCAGAGCCACATGCCACTGATTATTTCTCTCCATAGTGGCCCACAGGTTCTCCAGCTCTCTCCCCCGCAATTGGTGGAATAATAGGACGTCCTCATACTGTGGAGAAATGTGGCACCATGCCATCAAACTGTACGTGTATTTTACGTGCTAAAATTTTCAAGTTTGCAACCTAGCCATCCAGAGAACTCCCACTCCAAGCAGTCTTTGAGCCAGGCCAAGTGCAGAGTAACTCACTGATTCACTTATAATTATACTGTCAATACATCCTACCATAGCAGGATTGTGGTGAACAACAGGGAAGAGTTGTTGGTTTGTTACACTACTGTGCTGGCAGACCATCATTGTAAGCCAATTCCTGAGGGCTGTTACGTAGGCATTAGGTGGCAGAGGTCCTTGTCCTGGAGCGGCCTGGGGGTGCTGTATCGGGCTGCCAGGAGCCAAAGTGCCCCTTAGCATTGGTCCTTCAGCCAGTAAAAAAGGATGCATGGGTCACGACGGACTTCCTGCACAAAAGTACACATTAGTGTTTCCACTATTGAAACTGCAATTCCACAAGGAATACATTATGCCTGGGCAGTAATGAAGTGCTCAATGCTGGGTTTGCACTGCACTCCTGCAGCTTCTGTTGACACTATTTACACCTTACACCATGTCTAGTTAACCTTCATGCGCGCAGCTAGGGCTGTTTTGTGAGTGTGTCCGTCTGTCTGTCTGTTACCACGCTTTCTGCCACCACGCACAAGAAATCGGCCAAAAGGCGATAGTAACGGGTTCAGTGCTACACCGGGTTGATTTTTTAAATCAGTGCGAGCACCATAAAAGCAAATTTCCGACCAATTAAACAAAGAGAGCTCTGGAGCCTCTTGACCTCGTTCACAGCGATGTTTGTGGAAAACTGAACGGAAATCACTGAGTGGAGCCGAGTATTTTTTGACATTCATTGATGACAAGACAAGATATGTCTGGGTCTATATTCTCAAGAGGAAAACACACGATTCTTGGAGTGGAAATCAATGGTGGAAAGACAGACAGGGCGCAAACTGAAAACTTCGCGCTCAGACAACGGAGGAGAATATACGTCGAGAGAATTTGAATCTTACCTTAAAACTGAAGGAATACGCCATGAGCTCACAGTGGCAAAAAATCCTCAGCAAAATGGTGTGGCAGAACGCATGAATAGGATGTTGATGGAATCTGTGCGTTCAATGTTAGCTGATGCCAAGTTGCCTCACAAATTCTGGGCAGAGGCACTATCTACTGCTGCTTATCTGCGGAATCGAAGCCCAACCATAGCTGTGGAGGACATGACCCCTTTTGAAGCATAGACCGGAGTCAAGCCAGATGTCAAACACTTAAGAGTGTTCGGTTGCACAGTATATGCTCATATTCCAAAGGACGAGCGACAAAAGCTAGACACAAAAACAAAGAAAGGTATCCTCATGGGATATGGTACAGAGACAAAAAGGATATTGCTTATATGACTCTAAGCGTGGAAAGATATTTTACAGTCGAGATGTGCGGTTTAATGAACTGGAGTATGGTGTTGAGAAGGAGTCAAGTGAGCCAGACAAGAGAAGATCGTTGAACTTGAACTTGTATTTCCAAGTGACGATTAAACACTATCAGACACACCAGTGCAACCAGCGCCACGCAGATCTGAGCGAGAAAGAAGGCCACCCGTGTACTATGGAGAGTGGGCTAATGTCTCAAACTATCAAGAACCACAGACCTTCCGTCAAGCTCTGGAGAGTCCAGACAAACTACACTGGATGGATGCAATGAAAAATGAAATAGAGTCTGTCTATCCATCATAATGATGTCTGGGATCTGGTAGATCTACCAAAGGACAGAAAGGCAGTCGGGAGTAAAAGATATGGGGGTTCTTCACGGGTGTTGCAATAAAACAAGATCATGAGGGGGGCAAAATCTGGATTGGACAGAGCATGGAATGGAAGATGCCAAGCCAGTTAACACTCCAGTTGATGTTAACCACAAACTACTGGCAGCCTCCGAAGAGAGTGAGTTGGTCGATCAGAGACTTTATCAATCTGCAGTTGCAAGTCTCCTTTATTTGTCATGCTGGACGAGACCGGATGGTCAGCAATGTAACTCGATTTTGCTAAAACAACAGTAAAGCGCATAATGAGATATCAACTAAAATCACACCACAGAGATGGTGAGAAAACCATTGAATGTTACTCCGATGCTGATTGGGCTGGCGACTTGAATGACCGAAGGTCGACATCTGGATTCGTCTTCATACTGAGTGGAGGAGCTGTAAGCTGGCGCAGCAAAAAGCAAACCAATGTGGCTGACAACTTAACTGCGAACTCAACCATCCACCATCAAATCCCAGTTGTCTATGAAGATAACCAGTCGGCAATTGCAATGACCAAAAATCCAAAATTTCACAAACACATTGACATCAAATATCATTTTATTCACGAGCAGGTTCAGAATGGAAGAGTTGAACTCAATACTGCCCAACTGAGAAAATGATTGCGGATATATTAACAAAAGGACTACCTCAAGATCAGTTTAAACGATTTCGCAACGTGATGAGGGTACAAGAGCTACAGTCTGAGAACTGAGAAGGAGTGTTGAAAATGCACTTGCACAGACTTGTTGCTTTGTCATTGACAAGTTATCTAGTTAACGCTTATAGTTATTGTAAACAGAACTTCTCTGTGGTCTGCTAGAATATTCCACGCACTCTTCTGGACTATTCTATGCACATGGTCACTTCTAGAACATTCTTAGATAGGTATAAAAGGCTTGAGTTTTTGTACCGCAGTTCAGTTCAGATGTTCCGAATAATATTCTGAGAAAGTATAATCTGCGCAAGCCCCCAGCTAGTTTCAACAGTGCTTTCCCATTTAAACCTTTTCTGTAACAGGTAGGACTTGTGTAATTGCAGTGTGTTGACATACACCTACCACAGTGTTAAGCTCCATTTTCCTATTGCAGCTTACCAGTACTAATTCTTTGTGGTTCTTTCACGTTTATAGCCTTTGCCTTAATGGTAACATTGCCGTGACTGCATAAAGGAATCATGGGCTTCCAATGGGTTTCATAATTTCAATGGAAGGTCCAGTTCGTTTTGCCTTACATTTATTTCGCTGTATTTGGCAATTGTGTTTTAAAACCAACAATTCAGATGATGGAATCTCTGTCGGCAATTGCACCTACCAAAATAACAAGAACACGGAAGCTATTAACGCATGTACTGTGGCATTTGGGATAGTGGTAAAGGTGTCGGTGATTGGTCCTGTTTAGATTTTTAGGTGCTGCATCAATAACTGTCAAAATAGGCCTCTTTGACATGATTATCATGAAACTGTAATGAGATGTCTGTCCTGGTATGTAATGAGCTATGTCAGGCTAGGTCAGGCTTAAGATACCGTAATTATGATACGTGGGAGATATTGAAAATCTCGGCAAAAAGCGGCTTGATCGACTACTCTCTCAGCGCTCAGTTCAACCGCACGTCTCTCGCAGCTTCCGATGCGGCACTGGCGGAGATACAGAGGTTTGTATTTCACGCCTCGTATGACTCTGTGCATGCTCCGCAGCTCCTCAATAATGTTTGAGTAGGCAAAACGTCATAGGTAATGAATGTTCAGTAGGCAATCTTTTTCATGACGTCACATCCCTACATCCCCCTGAAATGATTTTCCACTTGTATATAAAACAGAGCAAGATCATATGGAGGATGCCTGTGGAGAGACTCGTCTCAATAGACTCCTTATGATTGAGTGGTGAGTCCTCCCTGATACATATTATCTTATCATCTAGTCAATTTACAATAATAGCAGGTTCGATGCGCTTGAACCATCCCGAACTTGTGCACAACACCCTGCACACCTTGCTTCCCCTGTAAACATTTGTTAGAGAAGGCTTTAGACAAGGTTCGGTATAGTCGAACCACACCGAGTAAACTCTACACACCTTCCTCCACTCTAAAGGAAAAATCTTGGTTTGTGATCTAGGACTTGTTGGAGGTGTCTAGAGGCCAACTCCACTGTTTGAGCTAGGAATTGGGGCTTTATTATTATTGGGACAGTGTCCCAAAGTTACCATAGTTTTTGGTGCAACTTTTTAACTCTTTCATAATCCATTACGACTTGTGCAATGGAAATTTTATAATGAAGGGGATGGGCAGGGTTTCAAGTGTGTGTGGTGGGTCTTTGTGTAAAGTGAACCGGTCATTTAATAGTGGTTTTTGAATTGCACGTGTTACTAGGAGAGCATTATTTGGAACGACCTAAAGTTGCAATAAGGAGATTTAATCAAAACTGCCGATGCATCAGTTTTGTTCTTAAGTTTAACGAAAAGTAGCTCTAAATTAGCCTGAAAAAAATGCGCAAAATATCACAGTTGATTTGGGACAGTGCAGTCTACTCCCTGTACCAATTACTTAACTTTGAAGGTGCATATCTTAAAAAGAAAAAGGATTTTAAGGGCATGTTTATTGTCACTGTTTTAAGTCCTTAATCGAATTAAATAAGTCATAGTGTAAAAGGTGATCGTGATCAACAACATCTTACATAGTGTTTTCATTTCGATCCGCATTATGGGACATTCTTTCTTTGAAGGCCCATAACTTCGCCCGGTTAGGGCGGGGTTTTGTGGGGGTATTTTATGGACTCTTGATGCACCAAGTTTGGTTGGCAGATATCGTTTCCTGTAGGTGATATGGCTCTCCAAACATTGCATATGTGCATGCCATGCCGAACTGTCGGACATGGGGGTGGAGCTAGAGGGTGGGGTTATGTGACTGTCACTCGGGGTTAGGTAGAGGGAGGATAGATCTATCACATGATGCCATCGTCACTTCCGTGGGTGTTTCCCTTATTTGAGGAAGTTGGTTCAAAGTTGGTGAACAACGCCATATTCGAAAATAGGCAAGGGACTAGGGAAGAGGAATCTCCCCGATAAGGCACGCTTGACGTCTGTGGGGAGGAAAAGGGGTTTGTTGGGAGGTGTGGCGCTGCCTGCAGTGGCATTTAAAGAGGAACCGTCCGTCCGACACGGCGCGATAGACGCCGTGGAGGACCTCCCAGGGATTTCTTTAATATGTGTGCTAGTTTAGAGTCCCAGTATGGGATGTGGAGGGAGACAGCCGAGAGCACCTGCTGGTATTGTGTGAGCAACAGTAGATCCTCCAGCCTACAGAGAAGGACCTACAAGGTCTCTGTGAGCATGTGATGTGTAGGATATCGGGTGACAGGACACTAGGTAGAGATGGGCTACAGCTAATCGATATTATTTTAAGTGTTGCAATAAGTAGGGCTAAGGCGTAGGCATCAATACTTAAGTGATGGAATAAGTAGGGCTAGGTCGTAGGCATCAACACTAAGTGCTAGGGCTAGGGACATTGATACTAAGTGTTGGGCTAAGTAGGGGAAGGGCTAGGGCACCGATACTTAAGTGTTGGACTAAGTAGGGCTGGGTCTAGGACATCGATACTTAAGTGGACTAACTAGGGCTTAGGACTTCAATACTTAAGTGTTGGGCTAAGTAGGGCTAGGACATTGATATGTAAGTGTTGGACTAAGTAACTAACGTGTTGGACAATGTAGGGCTAGGGCCTAGGGCCACCTGCAACTAATAGGCACCTGCAACTAATAGGGCTGGGGACTAGGGACTGCTGCAACTAAAGTGTTGGACTAAGTAGGGCTAGGGCGTAGGCATCGATACTAAGTGTTGGACTAGGTAGGGCTAGGGTTTAGTCATCGATACTTAAGTGTTGGGCTACGTAGGGCACCGATACTTAAATGTTGGGCTAGGGCATCAGTACTTAAGCGGGGCTAGGACTAGTGCTTAGGACCTCCATACATAAGTGTTGGGCTAAGTAGGGCTAGGGCATCGATACTTAAGTGTTGGGAAATGTAGGGCATTGATACTTAAGTAAGTAGGGCTAGGGCCTGGGGCCAGCTACAACTAGTGTTGGACTAAATAGGGCTAGGGCCTAGAACCTGCTGCAACTAAAGTGTTGGACTAAGTAGGGCCTGCTTTAACTAAAGTTTTGGACTAAGTAGGGCTAGGGCCTAGGGCCTGCTGCAACTAAAGTGGTAGGGCTAGGGCCACAGGCCTGCTGCAACTAAAGCGTCATTGTTTTACTCATTGTTGTACTCCGCCCAGGGGGCGTGACTTCGGTTTGGGACGGGCAATTAATTATCGTTTGTTTGGCTTTCTTCAGTTAGGTGTTGGGGCTGTGGCGGAAATAGGGACACTGTCCCTAGCATATTGTTTGGTGCGATACGTGATGACGTAACGACGTCATTATTGTGATGTTCAAGGGGGCATTTACGGTTTAGGACACAGGTCGTTTGTTTGGCTTTTTTCAGTTAAAAGAATGTTGTTTGCAGGTGGTGGGGCAAACTGTGGGAGTTTGGCGGAAAGGGGGACACTGTCCCTAAGTCGCATAATTGGCGTCATTGTTGTGATGTGCTTCCGCCCAGGGGGCGTGGCTACGGTTTTGGACACATTAATTATCGTTTGTTAGGTAGCCTTCAGTGATACGAATGTGGTTTGCAGGGGTTGGGTCAAACTGTTGGGCTTTGGAGGCAATAGGGACACAGTGCCCCTAAATTGCTTGGTGCGATGCGCCATTACGTCATTGTTGTGAAGCTTCCCGTTTTTGAAGGCATGGTCGAGGCGCTGTGGAAAAGCACAATGCACGGAGAAAGAGAGAATTGCAGTTGGCCAAGACCACCCCCAAGAAGAAACAGAGAATAGAACTGAAAAACAAGCGTGTAAAGGGAGGGATAGAGCGCATTAAGTGGCAAGGAAACATGGCCACGATAAATACTTTGGTGGTAGTGGTAATAGTGATGCTGAAGAAATGGTATGTGACTCTGGTGATGGAGTGAACCAGATCAAAGGCAAAGGGAAGGGCAGTGGTCGTGGCAAGGAAAAACCCCAGGGGAAGGAGAAGTGTGTGGCATGTGGATCGAGCACACACCGACGCTCCATACCAGAGAGACTGCCCTTTCCACAAAAGCCGTGCCAAAAAAGAGGCCCACTCTGACGGTACCGCAGAGGAATTCATAACTGACTCTGAGTCTGGCGAATACATCACAGGTGGTGACTCGTCAGAGTCACAAGAAATTGATATTTATATATTTACGTGTGGAGCTGAAGGGAGGGCCCACAAGAGAGGCTGTCCCTTGAGCTACAGGAACAGTGTGCCTGGCCGTGCTCTGTTTTCCTCCCCCAAATAACCTGGGAGGACATGCAGATCCCAGTCCATTAGAGCCAGAATATGTCTCAAGTCCCCCAGAGAGTGTAAAACCTGCCCCTTCAGAGGATGTGAAGCCCGAGATGAAAGTTGGAGATTATGTCTGCATTCACAGCAGAAGCATGGGTGATTTTCATGTTCCCCTGTCGCATTGTGAGAGGGTTTGCTGGCCAGTATCAGCTCTGTTAGAAAGGTGTTCTGAACACCACGTTCTCTTGCACTGAGCTTATTCCTGTGAGTGGTTGCTCTCCTATTCCATTCGATGAGTGGTCCCAGAATCTCGCTCTGCAGTGTAATGAATCACTCAGCTCTGCATGAACTCTGCAGACCTCTGAATCTTCAGCATCTGAAGAAGAAAATGAGGCCCCAGAAATGTGGGTAAGTAACGGTGCCTACAATCTGAGCTGTCGTGATCAGGATATAGTTTTGTCTCGGAGAGGGTGGCTCACCGACAAGATCATCTGTGCTGCACAGTTCAGTTTTTCCCCAACATGGCCGGCCTGCAACCCCCCACACTGCAGAAGATGTTTGCGTTTCATGTCCACTCTGGGGAATTTGTCCAAATCATACACGTCAGGAACAGCCACTGGTGTGTTGTGTCCACAGTTGGTTGTCAGAGTGGTGTTGTCCGTGTGTATGACAGTCTGTACAAGACTCTGTCCAAAGAAACTGTGCGATTGATTACGAGCATGGTCCATTTCCCGAGCTCTGAGCTAAAATTTGTAATGATGGACGTTGAGAAACAGTCCAATGGTTCCGACTGCGGGGTTTCTCCACACTCGGGTTACGTGTGAGGTTATGTGTGAACCTGAGCGAACTGTTGCTTGGAGATCTCCATGCTCGGGTTGCATGCTCAAAACCTTTTCAGTAAGCAATACTTTCAAATGTGGTGCCCCATTGAAATTGCAATAGGTCCGACTGTATTCCAATTATCGTCTGTGTCCAACTTCCTGTGCTCTCCAACTATCACCAACATTCTATACTCATATTTCCTTTTCTCTATTTTCAGACTTTCTGAAGTCTTAAATCTTCCAAGAAGGGCTACAGTACCTATTGTCTACATTTGGGATCTGAGTTGTTTGGTGAGTGTTTTTTGTGTGTATCACATCGCAATATACCAACACACACACAATATGTGACCCGCTACGGGAAAAGGGCCCATTTGACGCAAAAGAATTTTTCCGAGTAAACGGCCAAAACACGCGCAAATTCCACCCATCATGATATCCTTAATGGCTACACAGCAAGAAACTACGATCATTTGTCTACCTTTTCGCGAAGAAAAAAACTCCGTGCGCCGTTCAGGGATCGCGCAGTGCCGTGTCTTTCCCGAGACCTTCCCCATGCGGCCAGCCATAACCGGGCATTCCATGGAGAAAATTGAACAGGTGAGCGTCGTTTTTTTTTGTTATTGCTATTATTTCTTTCTCTATCAACTCACTTTCACTGCGCTGATGCACACTGTACACTTCTAATAAGTGCTCACCCAGCCAGTATCGCACATGGTTTTTTTCCCATTTTGGTGGCAGTAGGCAATTGCATACATCATGTATGTGACTTGTATAAGTTCCAAGTTCCTATGCATGCTCTACATGATTGACTGTTGATGTGATGTTTCATATCACAAAGTACGGTAGTACTTAGATTGGCATGGTACCCAGCATCATAGATGTATGGGGCTATGATAGGGAGTTTTGTTCATCTCTCCAACGAAACAATGAAATTTTGTGTCACCCGAAGAGACTGGTCATACTTATTTCACAAATAGCCATAGGCAATACATTATAATGGGATCACGTGTCAGTTATAACTCACAAATGGTAAGAGCTATGTGAGCGCAACTTTGTAGACCTAATGTATTCAATCACAAACATCAAAACAACAGTACATGTTGCACTTTCACTCCTCAAACTCTCCAATGGTAGCACACATAGAGATGAAACTTGGTAAGTATACCATTTCCATGACGATTACATGTTTCCATGACGACTGCATTTTGTTGAAAACTTTAACTCTTTGGGGTCGAATATAATTTTTACGTAGCGGCATGCGTATTGCGCGCAAGTGCGCAACAGCGCGTTGCCACACCCTCCACGTGCAATTCGCGCTATACGCAAGGGCTAGGAATGGAGAAGACGCTCGTGTGTGTGTTTTTCGCTGCAACGGAGAGTTCATCTGAAGCTTTTGACTCTTCTTGGAGTTTAGGAAAACCAGTGGTCAAGGTATGTCATTGTAATACGCGGGTAGCATATGACTTTCTAACACACTAACTGAATTTCGAACTAGTGTCTGAATTTGTAGAGGCCGTTGTTTTGAAGGGGTCTGAGATTGTATTCTGTTTGTGTGAGCCCATTTTGTGTTCAGGGTGGGTAGTGCTGCGCTTTGTCTTCAGGGAAGTGTGCTATAATTAGAGTTAGCTACATACACGTCTTTCGCGTTGTATTGGTGTCACGATCTGTCAGCTAGCCAGCACCTAGCATGTTGTTTCCGTCGGGAATCCCCTCTTCGTAGGCTTCATGGGCATGTACTGAATCATGGAGGACCGACCTGTGTGCATGTATAGGTGTATTTGTGAACAGATTGTTTTTTTACCCTTGTAGCCGATCATGCCTCGTCAACACTGTTTTAGGGGGTGAGGGCTGTGTATTCTCCTTGCACTTCCGCTTCATGTGTGTGATGATGGGGAGAACCTTCTGCAGACGATGGTACCCAGGCTCTTCTGTGAAGGTAAGCGTGTGTTGGCGATGAAGTGCAGGTAGACGAGATATCTGTTCGAAGCGGTCGCGTGTCTTCGACGCAATGAACGTGTTGCGCAGCTTGTCGTCAGTGGACCAGTAGTCACGGATCTCGGGAAGGCGATTTATCCCCATGACTACCATTTCAGTTCTTCAACTTAGGTTGTCCACGTGGCGTTGCTGTATGCATTTCGTACAGATCTGTTTGTGTACTGTAAATTACTCATACCATGTTCTGGTCTGAGGGTCAAAAAAGTGTCGACCCTGCCTGATTCTCTCAGTTTTCTCATTCACCTCCCTCTCCCCTCTGCCCCTCCCCCTCCCTCTCCCCCTCCCTCTTCCTCTTCCTCTAGGTCTCCCTCTCTGTCCCCCTTCCTCTGTCATGCTTGTCTCTGATTGAGCTGCAATGCCATCCTCCTCGTTCGTCCAGTCCATATCACTCTCACTACTCTCTGAGCTCTCCATTTCTCCCGGACTACTGGCAGCAGGGATGGCTCTGGATCTACAAGATTTTACTAGCTCTAACCTTTTTAGTCTTATTTTTTGCCTATTCTGCATGCATGCAAAAAACATACCATCATGCATCTGCTCAGATTCTGACTCATGGACATCAGAGTCCCACTCCATCCCAGTCATCATCACTACGGACTCGGGGTCCTCTCCGGCGAAGAACTGGATCACTGAGATGCGCTGTGCCACCGCGTGGGGTTGTAGCTAGCAGAAACTAGGACGGAGCTGAAACGAGCAACAGGCGTGGGTGTAGCTAGCGTTGCAGCAGCGGTACTGCGCAAGCCCGCGCGTTTGGTCATGGACGTATGTACCCAAAGGTCACGGTTTTAGTCTATTGTGGGCAAAAGTAATATCCAAAAAGCTCTAAGCACGAGTGAAGACGCTGGAGGAAAGATGCCGACTCCTGCATCCGGCGAAGGGTGGAGGTAAGCGTTCACACGG
>CASHTH010000714.1:0-29416 GCA_030341885.1 Geodia barretti
GTTGCATCACATTTCATGGTCAACTCCTCAACTGGAGTAGTACAGGACTGCCACTAGTTTGGACTATGAATTTGTTCAGAAGTATGAAATTACAGTGACTGCCACTGACGGTGGAATCGATGAAAGATTGAGGTATGGCATACAAACAAAATCTCTACCGTGTAAAACTGGTGTTGTCCTGCAGTTCAGCTACTGTTACTGTGACAGTGTCCGATGCAAATGAACACACTCCCCAGTTCTCCAGCAATGACTACACTCTCCTTCTCCCTGAAAACACTCTGAGGAACAGCCGGTTCTCTCTGTTGGAGGTGACAGACATGGACAGTGGGGACAATGGAATGCTCTCCTTCTCTGCCGATATCTCAGGTCTGCTATATAAACTTTTCGTTAATCCTGTATGATCATTATGTGAAGTATCCACTGACTGAACTAGTTTATGTAGCTGAACAAAGCTTTTCTTCTCTTTAGCTCCACTACAAGTAGACAGCGAGACAGGAGAAGTTGTATTGGTTCAGTCTCTCGACTACGAGGCAGACACCAGCTACATGTTCACTGTCAATGTAACTGATAATGGAGAATTCCCTAACACAAACTCCACTAGGGTAAGTCTCTCAGACGGTGTACTGGATGGAGTAGATACTTGACTGGTTGCAGGTCTTAGTTCTCGTGGAGGATGTGAATGACAACAGTCCAGTCTTCCAGAACACTAGCTACTCCACCACTATCCCAGAGGCCAACACCACCTCACCCTATGACATCCTCACAGTCAGTGACTTCTTCTCTCGCCCACTGTCCACAGGCCAACCAAACCTTCTCACAGGTTAACGCCACTGACAGAGACTCCAACGCGTTAGGGAGTGTCAGATACAGCTTGTTGTCTGGAGCCAGCCCCCTCTTCTATATTGACAGAGGAACAGGTTAGCACAACATTGCTCAATCCCTGGTTACCTCTCAGCTCTCTCTTTCTATTGTCTAGGACAACTTCTGGTTGTGGAGAATGTCGATTTTGAGTCACTTAACCCAGTCCAAGGAGCCAGCGAGGTCCAGCTCCAGCTGACGGTTGAAGCCAGGGATGGTGGAGGCCTCGCCTCTACTGCTTTCATCACTGTGACTGTGACTGACGAGAATGACAACTCCCCGGTGTTCATTAATGCTCCATACACTGCTAGTGTTAGAGAAAACACAGCTCCCGGGCTGGAGGTGACCGCGGTAAGTTAAACTGCAAGCCCTAAAATGTGGAAACTAAGACGTGTCATTGGCAGGTGAGGGCAAGTGACAGGGACAGTAATGAAAACGGAGTCGTGAGGTATTCTATTGACAACAATGAAAACTTCTCCATTGATGAGATCACTGGAGTCATTACCACGGGAACTGTGGGTCAATCCAGTTCTTCTATGCTCTATGACCATGAGTCTGATACAAAGGTGTACAGTCTGACAGTCTATGCAACAGGTGAGGTCTTCTAGTTTTGGCATGCAACGTAAAGAGTAAGACCTTCCCTTTTAGACAACGGCACAGATGCAAGAGTCTCAGAAACTTTAGTCACAGTGACAATATTGGACACCAATGACAACAGTCCAGTGATAGAGTCAGTAGATGGGCAGATTGTGGCAGTCCCTGAGGATGCTGGTAGAGGCACACTAGTAGGGGCTGTCATCAATGTTAGAGATGATGACGATGAAGAGAATGGACAGGTAATATTGCTTGTGTTTTTGTCTATAGAGTGAGACTTAGCTACCTGTTCAAAAATTATACCTCAAGTAGGGGCTGGGAGCACCAATCACTAAGTATTGAGAAAATGCATTTCAGGGCCTGGAACTATATTGCAGAGCCTCTTAAGAATGCCTTGTGTTGAAATTTTCTATGCAGGTGAACTTCACTCTGTCCAATGATGGAGGTCTGTTTGAAGTGAGTCCATCTGGTGAAGTCACTCTTGCAGGAGAACTGGACAGAGAGACCCAGGCAGAATACAACATCACCGTCACTGTCACTGATAGGTGTGCCCCCACCATTACTGCATGTTCCACTCCTTTAGTGCCACTCTCTACAGAGGCCAGCCACAAAGAACAGCTCTGACGTATATCTTGGTCAGTGTGGAAGATGTAAATGACAATGCCCCAATCTTCAGTCAGGTGAGACCTAATCCATCATCTAATTTCTGTTCTTGTATGAACCAAAAGTCTGACACCCAGGAAATCTGCACAGCAGCCATTTCAGAGAGGGAAGGTGGAAACGCACTTGTCGCCCAACTCAGAGTTGAAGACAGAGATTCAGTGAACAATGGAGCAGAGCAACTCTCATTCAACATTGTAAATGACCAGCCAATGTTCATTGTTGAGGGGATGGAGGATGGAGGCTCATGGCTGGTGAAAGTAAAGACTGCAACGGGAAGTGTGAGTGTCTCAATGTTCTTCTCTGCCTGATGTTCATGGTCTCTGATCCACAGGAGTTTGACTATGAGACTGGGCCTCGTTCGTACCTCCTTGTGATCGAGGCCAGAAACATGCGCTCTCCTTTCCTGGCTGCCACTACAAACTTCACTATCATTCTTTTTGACATCAATGATGAGCTTCCAGAGTTTTCCACTTCCCCATACACCTTCTCTGTGAGTTGCTAACAGAGACGTACACTGCTAGCAAAGAACCCTTTGCTTACCCTCAAGGTGCCAGAGAATTTCCCTGGTGGTGGGACAGTGGGTTCCATACTGGCCACTGACCCCGAAGAAGGAATGGTATACATTCACTATAATATAGCACTATGACCGTTTATAATGCAAGTTCTTTGTTAGGTGTCTTATGAATTTGCGGATGGCACACCAGACAGCACCAAAAACACTTTTTCCCTTCACACCAATACGGGAGTACTGACTCTCAAAATTCCCATCAACAGTTCAATAGAGTTTTCAGTTGTGGCAAGAGATGGAGGAAATCCATTCCAGATTTCTACTGCCAGTGTCAGGTGAAAGCTATAAAGCCCCTCCAAACCTCACATGATTAGTATTATTCTCAAAGGGTAACTATCGAGGATATTGATGAGCTTGCACCAACGTTCACTCGAGCCTTATACAGCGAAACCGTGTTTGAGAATAGGGATCCAGCAGAAGTTATTACTGTAAGTCTCTCTACACCTTAGAGAACCACAGAAGTCATGTTTTCCTTTTGCAGGTCAGAGGTACCAGCACTGACTCCAGTGCCATCACCTTCAGCATTGTGGCTGGTGACACTCCTGACTTCTCCCTTGACTCCAACACTGGAGTCCTTAGTACAACACGTTCTCTTGACAGGGAGGCCATTCCTCTATATATCTTCACTGTACGGGCTGAAGATGGTATGGGCAGAGCCAGTTACACTCAGGTCTGTGCTTTACGATAACTATATTCCCAAGCATGGCTATCTTTTTTATGTACAGGTGATTGTCACAGTGGACGATGAGAACGATGTCACCCCAACATTTCCACTGTACTCTTACACATACTGCATTAAAGAGTCGTCAGCAATCTCCACTACCCTAGAGCCATATGCTAGAGCAACCGACGCTGATGTTGGCAGCAATGGAATCATTGAGTACTTCCTTCAGTCATCCTCTACTCACCCATTCCGAGTAGACCAATCTTCTGGAGTGGTTTCTCTGGATGGAGAATTGGACAGAGAGACCAAACCATCATACACCCTCATTCTAGAGGCAGTAGACCAAGGTCCTCCCAGCAAAACTGGCACCACTGAGCTCAGGTCAGTGTGTCCTCTCTATAGCTAGTATGCATGGGTTATCTGTTACTGCCAAACAGGATAAAAGTGGATGATGTTGACGATGAACGTCCAATCTTTGATCAAACTTCGTATTCTGCCACTATCCTTGAGGTACACATGTTGCCTTCATTGAGTCACAGTGACAGTGTTTTGTTTGCTATTAGAACTCTCCTGAGGGGGTGTCTGTTGCTGTTATAAGCGCCAACGACCAAGACACCAATTCTCTCAATTACTATATCACTGACGGTATTGATAGCCACTCAGCTCCAGAATTCTTCTCTCTAATTCTATGATGTCCCCAGGAGACCCACTTGGGCAGTTCTACATGGACCCTCTCTCAGGCCTCATAACAACAACTGCTGTCTCTCTGGACAGAGAAACCGAGGATGAGTACAGACTCAAGGTTTCTGTCACTGATGGCTCCAGAATGGTAATTCTCCACATTCCACAGATAACATAACTGCAACTCAGGGCAAACAGAGCACTGTACCAAAATCTCTGTCTCTCTCTATATATATAGGACGAGGGCGAGGTAGTGGTTGTCATTGGCGACCTCAATGACAATAGTCCTTTATTCACTCAAGAAACATATATCGTCACTCATGATGAAAGCAACAGCAATGATTTGGTTGTCACCAAATTAACTGCAAATGACGATGACGAGGGGAGCAACGGGAGAGTAGAATATCGTATCACTGGCGGCAACCGTAATACCATCTTCTACATGGACTCCTCAGTATGTTGCTTGGGAGACAAGAGAGAAAGTTTGATACAATTGTTTATCCCCAGGGGCAGGTGGTGGCAAGGGCAGGGAAACTTGACTACGAGACAGATCCAATGCACACTCTGACCATCGAAGCCATTGACCAGGCCTCTCCAGAAAGCATGCAGAGGTTCTCTACTGCAGTGGTAAGATGAGTGATAATGGTGGGAGTGGCAGCTGATCTTCTCTCCCAACTCAGGTGACGGTACTGTTGAGAGATGTCAATGACAACCGACCCATCTTCTCTCAGAGTCTGTACAACACAAGTCTCATGGAGAATGTGGCCATGGGAACAACTGTTGCGGTTGTCTCAGCAACAGATGGAGACTTGGGAACCAATGGACAGATCAGTTATAGACTCGAAGGCTCGTCAAGTGAGGCTCCTCTCCCAGTGTCTTTAGGTTGTCCTAACCATTCCTTTTTGTCCCCAGGATTGTTCACCATCAACACCACTAGTGGAGTTGTTAAGGTATCAGGAGATGTGGATTATGAGATGGGACAGGAACATGAGTTGAGTGTGGAAGCCAGAGACAATGGAGACCCCAGACGTAGCAATGTGGTCACACTGCATGTTGATGTGATCAATGTTGAGGATGAGGCACCTCAATTCCCCATCAGTTTCTACACCACCAGTGTAGATGAAGGTATAGCGGGAGCTTTGTGATAGACTGGGTTTTGACTGTCTGTGCTCCTTACAGGTGCTCCCAGCTCAACGTCAGTGCTGACAGTGTCAGCTACTGACCCTGATGGAACTGACTCCTTGGTCTACGACATCATCCAGTCTTCAAGCAATGTTGGCAGCTCTTACTTCAGGATGGACCCAGTCAGCGGAGAGATCTCCACTACAGGCACTCTGGACAGAGAGACTGTGCCTGTCATAGACCTTGCAATCATTGCTACTGACTCTGCAGGCCACAATGTAACCTTCCATTTACTATTATAAAATAGTTCTTATGCCCTTGAATATTTGGCGGTATGTAGCATATTTCTTTAACCATCACTTGGTGATTAACTCTGCACAGGATACTGCAATAGTCCAGATCACTGTTGGAGACGTGAATGATAATTCTCCTCAGTTCAATGCCGAGTACTACACAGCCTCACTCAGGGAGAACAGTCCTGTTGGGACCACCATTGTTCCAGTAAATCCCCCATTATCTCCATGCATGTCTGTGTGGAGTGATAATGTCTTCTTTTAGTTCTTTGATGGAAGCAGCACGAGAGTGGAGGCCAGGGATGCAGATGGACCGGGTGTGAACTCAGTGGTCATCTATGACAAGGAAGGAGAAGACCAGGACAAATTCTCCATTGACAAGGACACAGGCGTTGTGACAGTTGCTGCAGGAGCTGTCCTGGACAGAGAGGTTGACCAAACTCTGGAGCTCATCATCACTGCTGAGGATCGTGCCACCTCCCCAAGGATATCCCGTATTACCATGACAATCACCCTTGAGGATGAGAACGACAACATTCCATTCTTCATTCCTCGGTTTGGCTACTCTTTAACTGTACCAGAAGACACAGCAGTGGGGACAGTCCTAACAATTGCTGTTAGTCCTCTTCCTCTCGTTTCCCACCACATCTAGTCTCCCTCTGCAGGAGGCAGTGGATCCTGACCTGGCAGGCGATATCTCCTTCACAGCAGGCACCTCCTCCCCTCCACACAAGCTTTCGTGTTTCTCTATCAACAGGTATACACCACTAGCCGCTGGCTCTCCCTTAGTAATCTTTTCCTGTCCACAGTACAACTGGAGCCATTACTCTAGAGAGAAGCCTGGACCGCGAACAAGATCCCTTCATTTCTCTCATGATTAGTGCCCATGACAGCGGCACACCCAGTGAGGAGATAGCCTCTACTTTCACATCCATTGCATTTGTGTACATCCCCTCAGGTCTGGCTGCCAGCACTATGGTGCAGATTACAGTCACTGACGTCAATGACAACCAGCCAGTCTTCTCCCAGGAGACCTATATTGCCATGGTTTCAGAGGCCCACACCATTGGTGCATCAGTCATCGCGGTGAGTATTGGCAGTTGCTCTGGTAACTGATCCGTGAGTGGTGGTGTGTTGCAGGTTGTGGCTGAAGATCCTGATTTTGGGACCAGTGGTCAGCTGGAGTACAGTGTAAACAGCAGACAGTTCTCCATCAACAAAGATACAGGAGAGCTAACAACAACTGTGGCTCTGGACTATGAGACTCAGAGACTATATGATGACATCACCATCCTGGTACGTATGTGTGGCTTTTAGTGGGTTAATATTTCAGCCAATGACACTTTTTGTAAAGTGTGAAGAAGATTGGCTCTAATGGGTTACAATTCAACAAGCAAAATGTTGGTGAATTTATATATAAAATGTTGCCATTTTGTGCTCAATTGGACACTAGCTTAATCTAGGCCAGCAGACTATTGCAGCACAACATGAAGAGCGGCTTTTGTTACCAGATCGGCACATAACAAGTGCCAAAAGTTTAAATATAGACCACTTCACCCAAAGAGTAAACATACAACACTCACATGTATTCTTACCTATCAATACACACTCGTGAGAAAGCTAGCTCCACTTACATACGACAGTTTATACTGAATACCAATAAGTTTTTGGTATAACCCTTACAGGCATGTGACAAGGATCCTCAGAGCAACTGCTCTACTGCCAGTGTGAGAGTTTACGTGATGGACTTCAACGACAATTCCCCATCTTTTGACTTCTCACTGTATCGCACGGACATCTGCCACACCCACCCAGTGGGTGAGGTATTCATACAGCCTGTTGCCATTGACAAGGACTCAGGAATATACTCTCAAGTGACATACTCTCTGGATGATGTGAGGAACACACAAGTATTTTAGTGACATTTACCATTTCCTTCTGCAGGAAAGTGGACTGACATCAATCTCGCCAGACACCGGGCGAATGTTCCTTCGTAGAAATGTGACATCTGAGGAAATAGGGTTAGAGTTCACTGCTGTCATTACAGCTAGGGATGGGGGAACCCGCATGCTCTCTGCTGATACTGAGGTTGTTGTGCGGGTCCTTGACTGCACAACTGACCCATTCAGGTTTGCATACAGATTCAGCCCCATTCTCTCCCAGCCAGTTGTGATCCCCACGTTCACAGATTTATCGTCCCTTTCTTTGAGGGTGAAGTGACAGAAGAGCAGACAGGAAATAGCGTAACAGTTGTTATTCTCTCTGATTCTTCTGGTGGAACCCTAAGTGGTGGAATCTCGACAGAGCCAGGCCAAGCTCAGGGGTTGTACTTCAGTCCTGAACTACCACAAAACCCATTCGGTCTCGCTGGTACAGCTCTCACCGTCACCCAGCCTGACCTACTGGATCGAGAGACACGTGGTTTCTACACATTGCCAGTTATTGCTACTGGAAGCATGGCCTATGCCACAGTCAGTGATAACCCATTATTCACAGGATTATTTGAATCTCTGTACCACATCCAGGTCACAGTCAGAGTGATGGATGTGAATGACAACCGTCCACAGTTACAGCTGCCTGCTCTCTTGTTCACTGTCCCTGAGAATATCTCTGAGCCTGTCTACATCACCACTGCTGTTGCCAATGACGATGATACTGGTATAGATTTCAATAGACAGCCTTATAAGAATTTCTTCTATATCTACTTTTCATATAATTATTTTTCCACAGGAAACAATGCTGATATTCAGTTTAGCTTCACCGTTACCAGTGACAACTTTAGCATCATGGGAGTACTGGAGAGGTAACGACGTTGAGGGAACTGGACAGGGAGGAGATGGACGTGCACCAACTGACAATTCAGGTACCACAGTTTCCATTAATCCCTGTCACCAATTATTATAGTACCATACACTTGTTTCAGGCAACAGATGGAATGTTCTCAGAGGAGGGCACTATCACAGTGACTGTTGCAGATGTCAACGACAATCCCCCAGTGTTTGGACGAGACTCATACTCAGTGGCGGTGCTTGAAAATAGACCTCGAGGTACGTCTACATTGGCTGGGCTGGACTAGGTACAAGTGACGTGTCTCTCGCAGGTACCAGTGTATTGACTGTGGAGGCCACAGATGAGGATTTGGGAGAGAATGCTACCATTTCATTCTCCATTGCTGAAGGAGATGAGAGGCTCTTCACTGTCGACTGTAAGTCAGTCCTGCAGCGAATCACTCATCGACTAGTCCTTCCCTTCAGCCGAGACTGGACTGGTCAGAACATTGGTTGAACTAGACTTTGAGAGCAACCCTTGGCATTCGCTGATCGTTAGAGCTTCTGATGGTGGAGCTTCTTCTCTGTCAAGTAAGTTTTCTCCCTCTCCATGGGCGGGTCAGGCACAAGCTTATCTCTCGTTCCAGGCTTTGCGGTGATCAATATAACAGTCATGGACCTCAATGACCACATCCCTACTTTTTTGAATCCCTTGCCTTCCATCGAGATCTCTGAGAGAGTAGACATAGGGGAGATTCTGACAGATTTTGATGTATCTGATAGTGACAGCGGTGATCTTGGTGAAGATGGAGTCAGATTTGCCATTGTTGCAGGTACAGTCAGCCTCAAATTAATTAGACAGGTACTCATCCTTTCGTCTCTTGTTCTATTCCTCTGGCAGGAGATACTGATCTGTTCTCAGTGGATAATGTCACTGGTGTCTTGAAGACGGAGGCCCTCTTGGACAGAGATGAGGGACCAGAGTGTCATTTCCTCACCATCCAGGCAACAGACTCTGCTGGAGACAGCTCACTCTCCAGTGTGACTGAGGTACAATTGCCCTTCTCCACAGTTCAACAGGTTGACTCAATCACATCTGGCTGCAGATTCAGGTGTGCCTCATGGACGTAAATGATAACTGCCCAAAGTTCATTCAACCATCATTCAGTGGACAGGTATAGCTATCATTGTAGTCTGTCAGTCTCTTGAATGATGTCATTGTGCTCCCTAGATACCGGAGAACCAGGTAACTGGCCAGCAGCTGCTGCTAAGAGTGCGGGCCACAGATGGCGACAGTGGTTAGTTGGAACAATTCATTCCTGAGTAGGAATTATGAGATTGGCTGACTCAGGTACCAATGGAGCCATTGAGTATGGCCTGTTGAGGGATGGTGTAGTGTTTGACATCGATCCCACGACTGGATTCCTCTCTCTCACCTCATCTCTGGACACAGAGACGACTCCCAGGTACAGTGGACAAGCATCCGACACTGCAGAAGTCATTTGTTCTGTTTTAGCTACGACCTGGTGGTTGAGGCCTGCGACCGTGGAGCAGGGCCATGCTGCACCAACACAACCATCACTGTGGATGTTATTGACGTCAACGACAACAGACCTGTGATCACAAACATCAATACAGACTCCTGTATCGATGTCGTTGAGGTAAGAAGATTCAGTTGTAGAGGTTGTTGGTTGAACTGGTGTGGTGTTTCCAGACCAATGAGGCATACAGTTGTCAGGGGAATGTACAGGAAATTGGAGATGTGGTGTTCGCAGTCAACGCCACTGATAGGGACAGTGGACTGAATGGAGCAATTCTCTTTGAAATTGTTGGCAGCAGCCCCTTCTTTGACATCTCCTCCAGTGGAGTGATCACAATAGCTGGCCAGCTCGACTACGAGACTCAGAACACACACCAGGTACTCTACCACCTCCCTCTTCCCCTCTCACACTCAGTTTCACATTTTAGCTGTACATCAATGCCTTGGACCAAGGCCAGCCTCTTTCCCTCACGTCTGAGACCAGGATCCTCTGCATCAACGTAGTGGACATCAATGACAAAATCCCCTCCTTCCCTGTTGTAAGATGTCTTGCTTTCTCATGTTACCTCCACTTTCCCCTTGTTCCTGTTTTCCACACAGACCCAATATAACATGACCCAGAATGAGGGCACACTGCCTGAAGCAGCCATTGTGAATGTCTTTGCAAGAGATGACGATTCAGGAGACAATGCAGCTGTCTTTTACTCCATCACCAATGGAAATACCTCAGTCTTCAGAATCAATGAGGTAAAGGGAGAACCAATCCTGTAAATTCTGTATAAGCTACACTTTCCCTTTTCTTCCAGGAAACTGGTCAAATGTTTCTGCTGGAGGAGTTAGATTGTGAGACGACCACTAGTTTCTCTCTCACCATCACAGCCAACAACTCTCTGAGTACCTGTCCCCTCAGCAGCACAGTCCAGGTCCTTGTATTGGTGGGTGATGTGAACGACAACCCTCCAGTCCTCAGCCAAAACATGTACAACACCACCATACCTGAGAACGTGGCACTCTCTGAAGAAATCCTTCGAATTTACGCCACAGATGCAGATAAGACTGTGAGCCATTCCCATTCCCACATTCTACACCTAGACAAGCTACAAATCTTATTCACATTTCCACATTAAGACTAGTCTCATTCCCATCTTCACCTTCCACATTGAGACTACTATTCAAACATTCCACAGGCTCCAAATAACGAGCTGCAGTATCGTCTTCTGCTGGGAGCTGGCTCTAATCCATTCCATCTGGATGATCAGGGGCGGTTGACAGTACAGAATGCCCTGGACGCAGAGGGTCTATTCGGACTGCAGTACTCTGTAACTTGACTACACTTGTCCATGCTCAACTGGTACCACACTCTTTCCCTCCAGTTCTCAGTGGAAGTAAGGGACAGTGGAGAGGTGGTTATGAGAGACTCAGCAAATGTCGTAATCTTTGTGGAGGATGCAAACGATGAGGCACCGTTTTTCTCTCAGAATACATTCTCGTAAGAATGTCACATTTGTTTGTCTTACCTCAGCCAAAGTCCACTTTGTGCAGTGTGTCTGTGAGTGAAAGTGAGGACACTCCGTTCCCTCTCCTGCCTCTCTTCTTCTTTGACGATGATGTTGAACCAAGCAACAGGGAGAGTTTCATTACCATTGACTCGGTAACCGGCTACCACACTCCGACCAATAACTTTGTCACCCTCAGAGGTATATACCCACATGTAGGATAATCTTTGTCACACGACTGTGAAATAATGCAGGGTCTGATGCATTCTCTGTGAACGAGAACAACACTCTGGAGCTGCGACGGAGTTTAGACCGTGAAAACATTTCCTCGTATGGCGTCACTGTAGCCGTTACCAATACTGCTGACTGCTATGAACAAGGTTATAATCAAGAGGGGAAAGGAAAAGAGATGATGTTCTTTTCCCTCAGATGGTGGTCAGTGCTCTAGTTTTGCTGTTATTGAGGTGGCAGTGATAGATGTGAATGACAACTATCCTAGGTTCAGCTCCATATCATATTCTGGAGGTATGTAGGTATCTATGGTAATATTTGTGGTTAAGTGGGGTGGTATATATATATGAATGGTCGCCCACTAATGGGGGTGTATAGTCACATCCCAAACAATTATATCTAGCATCAAAGGCTGGTAAGGTCTGCACTCCTCTTGCAATACCCTTCATTACCACAAAATTGTGTTCGGGATTTGCAATTGAAGAGTAAAAATGGCTTGCGCTGCACACATTGCCAACCATTAACAGCTTGTCCATTGTATTCTGATGTGTGTCATCATCATTTTCTGACAGAGGTTAGCGTGACAGCTTCAGTTGGAACCTCAGTTCTAAGAGTGGACGCCTCAGATGCAGACACTGGCAATTTCGCAGCAGTGAGCAGCCGATTACATCATTTGGGGTGTGGCAATCTCACTTCCTCTGCAGGTTCGCTACAGCATCACAGATTCTCTGGATGGTAGGTTCAGAATTGATGAGGAAACAGGAGTTATCCTCACACGTGGCAGTTTTGAAAATCTTGACGGACAAATGCTCTCACTGACAGTAGGCAGCACACCAGTTGTTACCCCTCATATGAATGAAACCCACCTTCTCCTCCACAGGTGTTGGCCTCAGACAACCCTGACAGCTCTCCTTCACTTACTAGCACAGCTACTGTCAATCTTGTCATTCTCAATGACTTCCAGAGAATCAGTGTTCTCTTTAGCTGCGGGATTGACACCATTGTCCAGTCAGAGGCAGAGATCACAAGGTGATAAATGATGACATTATTTTCTCTTCCACTATTTTCATATTGTCTTCATTTTGTAGGACCATTGCCAATGTGAGTGGACTGGATATTCAGGTAGAGAACTATGCAGATCACTCCGATGACATCAGGTAAGGCAGATCGAGAAAAGCTGAAACTAGTGACACTGTTTCAACCACAGGTCCAACTTCATCTTCCATGCAACTGATCCCAACTCCAACAAAATTGTGGACTTTGACGAGTTCTTCATGCGACTGACAGAGAGTGGGGGAGACAAGGACACCGAGCTGATCACCAAACTGAGCGCCATTTGCCCAGTGGAAAAGATCACAGTTAGCTGTCAACCTACCAGAGTGCCAGCCATGGCCACACTGTTCTCTCCTCACTACAGGCCTTTGCCAACATTGATGACTACGCATATCCAGATGCTCTGGACACACAGACCATTGTCATCCTGGTCCTGTGTGTCATTCTGTCGGCAGGGGCTATAACCACACTAATTCTCTCCATTCGACAGAGATGGGTGTACGTTGTACAGTACAAAAAAGGCAAAGAAAGATTTCTGAATAAAGGAAATGCCAGTACTAATACTAGAACACATTTTTTGGCGTGAGAATGCAAAAGTCACAGGTGCATGTGCGCACAGCAATGATTGCAATTACGTATGTGTGATTAGTTAGGACATTATGGTGGCAATGTTGGATACCACAAATGGAAAAAATTTCGCATTCAGAAACTACGTAGGCTTGTTCCCAATTAGTGTACTCAAGGTAAGGGTCACCTCTCAATAAAGGACTCTTTTCACTACAAGTCTCAATCTCTCTGTTTTTTTGGTTTTTTCCTTCGTTGTAGAGCTCTCCACGACACAAGGAGTCACGTTGTTTCTGGCAGATGCTGTCTCGGCATGTCCAGCTCTGCTCTCTCTGACGAGATGTCCACCCATGAGGAACTTGCAGCTGGCGGAGCTAAGCTCGGAAGGGAAGGACGTCACGGGTGAGTGGTGAGTTACCGTGACATCGCACAAACCCCTCTAGCATCACCATCTGTTGCAATAGGAACCAGCAGAATCGCTGTTCGTCCGACCCCGTACGACAACGGGGACGGATATTGACGCCTTTTCTCTCCCTCCCTCTTTCTTCTCCCCTCCAGTGGTCCTGAGTCCACGTAAGTTTGGACTATCAGTTCAGTGGGATACCTCACACACGGCTTCTCTCCCTTGTTTCAGGGGAGACATTAGCAGCTATGAACTAGAGACAATCCCCTCTCTATGAGTCTCAGGAGTTACGCTGGAGATGTGTGATCCGCTGTGTCTGATGAAGAAGAAGGTTATGAGTGGTTGTCGGACATGCTGGGCTTATAGTGTGAGTTCTTGTTGATGAGTACAGGGACGAGGCGGACGATGCAGAGCTACTTGCAGATAGCTGCTCTCAAACTTTCCCGAAGACGAAGAAGAACCAGAAGACAACTCAGTTGTGACTGCATCTGAGCTGAATCTACTTATGCCACCTAGCGATAGACTCTCGTATTTAGCTAGTAGATAGACACATGTCATAATCCTTGCGACAGTATTTTACTCCTAGCCTTTTTTGTAACCATACCATGGAACTAGAAACCTTTATTATTACCCTTGGACGCTTGCCTGAGTCGAGTGTCTCATTGCCACCGCAGCTGATCCAAATCTGCGCATGCGTATATATATGGCCTCGTTCCAGACACACCTCCTTCTTTCATTCAGGAAGTACGCGGTGCGCTCCCCTCACTTTAAGTCAGAGGTTCTTTCTTCATACCGAGGAAAGGAAAGCTGTAGCCATTCTATAATGCTATACATTGCGGGATCTGACGTCCGTTTGCTTGTATTCTAGGTCGCCATAGACCATGTCTACGTTCTACGGGGTAGACTGCGTGAACGCCCATCTTCTCGGAGGACTGTAGTGCTTCGCTACCTCTGCTCGTGCGTAGTAATGGAATGCCCGTGCTCGCTCGCTCTGCCCCTTCTCTCTCTCTCTCTCTCTCACTCACTCACTCTCTCTCTCTCTCTCCCTCTCCTCTCTCTCTCTCTCTCTCGCTATGGTTCAGCCGCGAGCGGTGTTCGTTGCCAGTGCTCCATGACGTCTACCGAGGAGGAAGAGCTGGACAAACTACCATTCAGTGACATGGTCATGCGACTGGCGGACAAGGTTTGCTCCCGTTCCGACCAATAGCTACTAGCAATGCTGTCTCCTCTGGTGCCCAGGCGACGTCTCTGGTGAAGGAGAGGATTTTAGCTGAGGATCAGAGCAAAGTGTCTGACAGAGAGAAGGAAGCCAAGGTTCAGGGGTTTCTGAACCAGATTGTCGCCACCAATGCAACACTCCACGTCGCATTCCCAATCCACAGGTCAGCCCCTGGCCTAATTCCTAATCTCCAGACCAGGCCCTGCTCCCCTATACACTCTTGGAATATTCACAATCTGTTATTGCAGGGACGACGGTACGATGGAGGTGATTCATGGATGGAGGGCCCAACACAGCCAGCACCGCACCCCCTGCAAGGGAGGTGAGCCCAGATCATGTTACAATCTCCACCCACTCCACTATTGTCTAGGTTTTATCTTTGGTGCTCAGGCACCCACATACACTACTCTGTGGTTGGTCACTGTACAATCAGAATGTGCAAACAGAAGTGTGGTACATGCATAGTCTCTTGTTGTTGTATATACCTGCCCTGGGGAGTGAATTCTAAAACATTTACTATCGGCTTCTGAAGGGAAATGTCTTGCAAATTCAGAAGACTAGGTGTAGGCTTGCTTTGCATTACTGTTTATTACTGTGCAGTGTTGCAGCAGCAGAGTGTGTGTCTGTCTCTGCAGGTATACGCTACAGTGAAGACGTGACAGAAGACGAAGTCTGTGCACTGGCTGCTCTCATGACATTCAAATGTGCCATGGTGGACGTTCCCTTCGGAGGGGCCAAAGGCGGAGTCAAAATCGACCCCGCCAAATACTCGGTTAGCTGGTCATGTGACTTGTTGTTGCCATGACAACCGAGTTGTGGCAACAGGTTAAAGAGCTGGAGAGGATCACGAGAAGGTTTACGATGGAGCTGGCCAAGAAGGGATTCATTGGTCCTGGGTGAGTGGGGTCAGACAGACTTTACTGGTAGAAATATTTTTTCTGGTAAAGTGTGAATTGTATTACGTATAATATCGTGGCACTGCCTACTGCTGTGACTAAACACTCTGTGTACTCTCCGTTACTTTTGTATATAGCTCCAAGAAAAATGTCATTAATGACGAGGTAATGAGGTTTAGCAGATGGACACACTCCTGGGAATAGTAACTTTTCCACACCCAAATTATTATGTGACTATTAGCCTCACAATTAACTTTACCTGTCGTACAATGTCTCTCTGTAGACTGGATGTGCCGGCCCCAGACATGGGGACAGGAGCGAGAGAGATGAGCTGGATTGCCGACACCTACTCCATGACCCACGGCTACAACGACATCAACTCGTATGCCTGTGTCACTGGGAAACCCATCCCCCAGGGAGGAATTCATGGCCGCATCTCCGCCACTGGTCGAGTATGTGTCATTTCACTCTTGTCAATGAAGAGGTTTATCTGTGTAATAGTCTGCTGCTAAACCCACAAATACATCAAAAATGTGGTATATTTCACTCCTGACAGGGTATCTACCACAGTGTGAAGAGTTTCATCAGCGAGGCAGAGTACTGTAGTGCTGTGGACATTATGCCTGGTATCAATGGAAAGACCTTCGTTGTTCAGGTATGACGTGTATGCAGTAGAACCCATCTAAATTGTACACCCAATGGGATCGAATATAATGTCTAGTCAGGTGTCCTTATTTCAGGGGTAGCATAATATTGTCTCAGTACTAGTCAGGTGTCCTTATTTAAGGGGTAGAATATTGTCTCAGTACTAGTCAGGTGTCCTTATTTAAGGCGTTCTTGGAGAAGGAAAGGTTTAGACACGTGTCCTCGTTTGAGATGCGCCATTAGACAGAAGTTCAAGACCAGCCTGTTTGACATCTCCACATAGAGTTCCATTCCTCTTTCGCTCTCAGGGGTTTGGTAATGTTGGACTCCACTCGTGTCGCTACCTCCATCGCAACGGAGCTAAACTGGTGGGTGTGGCCGAGAAAGACGGCAGTATTATTAACTACGAGGAAGGCATCGACCCAAAGGAGCTGGAGGATTACAAACTGGTCAGTCCATTTCCTGGCCCTAGGAGAAGTGACTACACCTCATCCCCTCCATCAGGAACACGGGACTATTGTGGGATTTCCCGGAGCCACACCCACCTCTGAGAACCTCCTGACTGCAGACTGTGACATCCTCATACCTGCTGCTGGGGAACAAGTCATCACTTCTGACATCGCACGAGACGTCAAGGCCAAGGTGAGGGGGCGGGGACTGGGGAAGTGTGGCATGATGTAATGATGATGTAATGGTTCAGATAGTGGCAGAAGGAGCCAATGGGCCTATCACTCTGCCAGCCGAGAGGATTTTGCACAGCAAGAATGTGTTGGTTATTCCTGTGAGTCCCTATCTCAGATGCTGTAGGCTGAGTTGTTTCATATTGAGCTGACAGGATATGTTTGCCAATGCTGGTGGAGTGACAGTCAGCTATTTTGAGTGGCTCAAGAACCTCAACCACGTGTCGTACGGGAAACTTACCTGGAAGTACGAGAGGGAGTCAAACCAGCATCTTCTCGGTATGACTGGCACCTCTTTGGTACACTTTCAGCTAGTAATTCCGTAATCCCACCACAGCTAGTAATCTTCTAGTAAACTTACCACGTACCTCAGCATGTAATATTAGTAGGATTACTCTTCATATCTGCTGAGGTAAGAGTAGCTGAGCAACACATCTGCCAAAGTTAATCTGCAGAGAATTATCAGTAATCCTACCTCGGCAGATGTGTCACTCAGCTAGTAATCTTCTAGTATTCTTGTCGGTGATAACCTCTCTCCTTGTCCAGAGAGTGTGCAGACCAGTCTGGAGGCAAAGTTCTCCGGAGGCAAACCAGGCACCATTCCCATCACACCAACTGCTGACTTCTCCTCCAAGATGGCGGTAGGCCACACACCCTCCCTGAAGGGAACTGTTCTAAAAAAGCCCACCACCCTATAGGGAGCTAGTGAGAAGGACATCGTTCACTCTGGTCTGGAGTTCACAATGGAACGATCCGCCACAGTCAGCCTGACTCTCTTACAACCTCCCTAATTCATGTCTTTGTCTCTTCCTCTGACAGCAAATCATGGAGGCAGTGAGGGATTACAATCTAGGGCTGGACCTGCGTACAGCAGCCTATGTGTGTGCTCTGAGGAAGATCTACAATGTTTATCGCGAGGCTGGCATCACTTTCTCCTAGTTCCCTCCATTAGCTGCTGACACTTCACTGCCCCCAACTGCAGATTTATATCTAGTTCTTTGTGATCTGTATGTAGGTCGTGGTCTCATTGATTGTGTTGCTGGCCTATTGGTTGGAATCTCCTGGTGTAAGAGCACGCGCGCTGCTCAACTTCGGCGCTGCGCATGCGCGCGTCGAACGAACAATGTGTAGGTGTGGTCAGTAAAAGGGGGCGTTGCCCAAGCATTGGGTCGAGGCTAGCGGTAAGGTGCAGAGAGATGTTGGTGCAAATCCCTAGCATTTCGGACGCCGTCGACGACCGCGGACGCCTCTACAAGGCTAGTTCCAACATAGCTAGTGAATGCTGTGTATGAGAATGTTAGTGAATGCACAGGTGTTCAATATCTACATCGGAGGACACTACCACTGCTCCCTGCGGTACTCCCATCTCCTCCACTTCAGCCAAGAGGTACAACTCTCACGTAAGGATCACGTGATACTCAGGTGATCTCGTTTTCAGCTGGGGAGGAACTTTGACACATCCGGACTTGATGAGTTTCCTACCAAAAGAGTGTTCTCACTCACAGCGGCCCAGCTGGATGAGAGGAGAGCTGGGCTAGAGAGGTACCTTCACTCTGGTAGGTCACATCTCGTCAGCTGTGTCCTTCTTAACCCTTTCCCCACCACTCAGTCTGTCAGGACAGGGTTATTCAGCAAAGTGACATGCTGAAAGAGTTTCTCGTGGCAGCTCAAAAGGTATCCTGTTGTTATGACGATATAATTGTAAATTACTTGCAACACACAGGCATCCAGTGGGGTCACTGATGAAGATGTTTCCATGGAGATATTCCTGATCAACGGGAACTCTGTGACAATCTCAGGACAGTCTTTCTCACGATCTGATGAAGTTTTAGAGGTGGGTGTGTGCACCTTGTTATTATGAGGGTAGGTATGTAAAACTGGAGGAATATAGATAGAGTTGCTATTTTTATTTCTGAAACGAAAAATGTTTGCAAACAGGAGTTTGGGAACAAGTTTGTTTTGAAGCAAAAAAATTCTGAGGGTCAGTAATTTCCTTTGAAGATAGTCGCAATATGCATGGTGCATTTTTAAATGGTGGAAATCCTCAGCTGTTATTGAGACCTCATTTTCCTCATGACAACAGAGAGCAGTTGTGAAGATAGGAGCGGATCCTTCGCTGACTTACTACTTCTCTCTCTTCCTGGAGGAGGAGACTGGAGACGGCTGGACATGTGGGTCCCCTCTCTCTCCCTCAGACATTCTGTTCACATGAACTAACTCTCTCTGTGTCCAGTGTACCGTCATCTACAGGACCATGAAGCTCCATTTGTCTCTCTCAAGACCGTCAATTCCAACGGCTCCTTCAGGATCACAGTCAGAATGAGGTCAGTGAGGGGTGTGGCTGGTGGGTGTGGTTTAAAATGCTCCACCCACTCAGTTTCTGGGGGCCTGAGATGGTGTCTGGAGTGCTAGCTGACGAGGCTGCCACTAACTTGCTCTATATTGAAACCATAGACCACATCACCAAAGGTAATTGTTAATATGTGCACCTTGTGGCACGTGAGACAATAGAGTGTGAGGTGGATCAACATTGTTATTTCATGGGAGAGGGGGTGGGTACGAAGGTGATGTCATGATTATGTCATGTGATGCAGGGGAGTGGGAGGTGGGGAAGGAGGTGAAGGAAAAACTAGCAGAACTCGGAGCCAAATCACTCAAGAAAGAGGTGAGATTCCCTTCACTCAACGTATACCATAAGTTTATTGGAAAGTGGTGTTTGAGATGAGCCATCCAAATCAGTTTACCCAGCAAGTAATATGCAGCAATCTGTGTAACACATCTCCCCACAGTACATGGAGACTGCATCCACCATCCCCCAGTTTGCCTACCAACAAATGGAAGGATTGACATTTGACCATCCCTCTGAAGATCTGCATGGATTTGCCCGCATCGGCCGAAGAGAGATTGTGACATATACCACTGAGGGAGAGGGAGAATGGGGCGGGGCACAGGGTCACGGGGTGCGTTGTCGTAGTTACCAACTAACCAGGATTCGCTGCTGGAAAGTCGGCTACTGGGTGAGTGCTGTCTCAGCAAATTTTCGTTTGCCAACTGTGGCATCCTCATCAGGAGAGTGGAGAAAAGTGGCTGGCATTTCACTATCACCATGGCGACACAGAGGAGGACTTTGTGTGGGTTCGTTTGGTTGGCAAGGCAACCATCTTTCTCACCCTTTGTATCCAGTCAGCAGTCAATGAACTGATTCGAGTGAGCCAATATTATCATGGACTGGGGGGGCACTTTGTGTGCTACGTATACTCTCATACCCCCAATATATATTAATACATGTGATGAGTTATTGCGTTTGTGTTGTGGTTCGTGTGATTCGTGCAGATAAAGAGAAAGCAGAGTGTTAGGTTGCCAAGCGACGGTAGCCAGAGAAGGAAGACTGCTCTGCCCATCGTCAAGTTTCACGTCTCCTCACAGAACACAGGCAGTCGCAGGTGAGGCAGGGAGGGGCGAAGATCTTTGTTCGTATATACACCTATTATTATCTAGACTATGAGTGTGTGATTTAAACAGACTATATATACTGGAACCATGGGCCCACTTTCTGCCTTCTGTAGGGAGAGTGAGGCCTCCCAGGGGTCAGAGGTAACAGATGGACCTGAAGAGGTAGACTCCGCCCACCAATTACCAGGTCTGGAATGTAACTGTCTATAATAATGCAGATGAGCAGTGGAGACCTGGGGAAAGGAGGGGCAGGAGCCGAGAGGAGTGCTGTCTGTGGGATGGACCTGGACACCAAGACTGCCACTGTCAAATTCTCAAAGGTATAGTATATACTAGTGCATAAGCCACACCCACTGACCACACCCATTTAATTACTAGACATCAGAAGAAAACTCATTTGCCGACGGAACAGAAGATGACATATAAACAGCACCCATTGTTATGTTTTTATTTTTGCCTTCCACCCTGAGTTAGAGTTTTCTGTCTTTTTATCCTGTAAACTAGCAATTTTTTAACTTTGATTTGTTGTGTCACGTAACTCGTGAGTGAAAAAACACGCAGTAAATAGCATCACCTGCATAGTCTGAAAGCTGTTATACTACTAGTTTTGCTATAATAATAGTGTGGCTAAAACAAGTGACCAGTGCATCAGGAGGGCCAAAAAGCACCGTAGTCAGCTGCTGTCAGTGCCAAAGATCTAGAAGGCATATACCCTATTAGCCCATTCCCTATGTCACTAGTTCTTCCTCTTTTTTCGAACCGTTTTTCTGTGTCATTACGAAGGTTGTTAATGAGATGATACAGAGATAGACTAGAGAGGTTTGAAGACAGTGGGAGTAGTCCATGTCGGGACTGCAGCACTACAGACAGAGAGAGAGCACACTGCTAGAAACTTACTACTAACTCGGAATAATTCGACACTATTTTTTACCCTCGGCACGCATGCAGAGCAAAAGTTACGGTACTTGGTTCGTGAGTATCTTTGTCTGTCGATACCAACCAACACGTTTAGCACTACACTGGCTTGGCTGGCAATCTTCTAAAAGTCCATGTGCAGTGCGCCTAGGGTTTGCACTTTAGTACTTTTACTTTTTAACAGGTACATGTAGCTTTCACACATATACACATTATTATGCAAATCTGCCAAAGAGTTTTAAGATAGAGGGACTGTCTCTTACCTGGTGGAAGTAGCTCCCTGGGAGACAAAGACAACAGGCAATCTGGCCGGAAACATTGGCTGACCCCTTGCCCCTGGCCTGCAGCCGTTAATGATCACATGAGACTCACATGACATCACATGAGCTCACAGGTTGGGAGGAATGCCGGGGTGAGGGAGAGTGTGGAGGGGAAAGTTTGGAGGAAGACCAGCAGGCTGGGGGGAATGCCAACAACAGTGCATTACATTAGAATTCAAGGGATGAACTCATTTCTTTAACTGTAAGATTCTGTGGGCCGGAGTATGTATTTGTACTGAAGGACATCGGGAAAAGCTTTCTCTGTGTAATTCTCGTTTGCTGACTAGAGCATCATCACATTTTCTCCTAAAGTTTCCTGGTAAAAAAAACGTACCCCCATAGCGAAGAAGGGCGGCATGGGGAGGGAGGGAAGCCCACTCTGGGAGGTGAGAGCCACTCCAGCCGGAGGAGGACCAGGAAGAGTGCTCTTGTCTTTATGACGGTAAGTGATGTGGGCCTCTAGATCTCGCTGGGACAGGTAGCTCCGCCCACATCCCTTGTTGTCATAGCTACAGCACAGACAACCGCTGGACTAAAACAGCACTTTACACTTTAGGCTAAGATACACGATGACACCTTCGTTTCCATATCTATTCTTTATCTCATCCAACAAAGCTGTGTGGTGCATCTAGACCTAGGTCTTGAACTTAAAGAACATGTGTCAACTACTAGGTAGTGCGGTAGAAAGGCAAGGCAAAGCAAACAAGACACACCCATTTCATGTCTCTGAATCCATTACAGCTGTCAGGTGACCTAAAATGCATGGTCCCCATCTCACCGTCCTCCTCCATGTGTGCAGATGTATACATTTCCCATCGAGGCCTCTTCAAACATCTGTTCTCCCTCTCTGCAACGAGGACACACCCCTCCTGCCTTCTTAGCACAGTCTCGACAGAATGCATGGCGACATCTCTTCTACACGCACACAATGGGTGGGTAAAACATAAGGTCAACTCTCTATGAAAGACACCCGCAGCATTAATAGGGGCACCTCTGAATGAAGGTCACTTTAGTGTACCCAAAGTTTCAGAGGTCAAACGTACCATTCTGCCGTATATGAGTACAGGTAGACAGCAGATCTCACAGATGTGCATGAGAGGGTCCTGCACTGCTCGACCCAACAAGTTCATCTTCTGGTCCCAGCGAAGACTACCTCCTGCACACACAACATTCACATGTTCATAGAGGACAAGATGATGGAGGTAAAAAGCTTGCTAAGGGATGTACATACTACATACAAGGTAGTAAGGTAGGTACACATCACTGACAGACGGACCGGTCTCCAGGGCACTCTCTGGGGGGACTTTCCCTGACACAGAGACAGTTGTAGTCATGGTGACATGTTCAGGGGGTTGGGGGATGCTGGTAACGAGGTGGGCATGGTCAGTGGGAGGTTGATCTGTTTCAGGGAGGGGGTGTGGCTTGGGGGAGCGCGACTGGAGATCAGAGGGAGGCGGGGGTGGAGGAGGAGAGGAGGAACCGATGACGTCTTCCACAACACCAGAAGTCTTGCCTCCTGCAGTGGAGTCACGTGACTGACTACTTACTGGGTGGCTAAAACCTTTCTGCACACCTTCTTTCTTCCGTCCTCCATCGCCGGGTGAGCGGTGAGGCCCGCTGTCCTTCCCTACCGCCGGTTTCAGCTTCAGTGCTATGTTCCGCCTCACCCCTTCCATTTGACGCGCTCCTTTTTAAAACATGCGCATAAAGTATGCGCAACTCGTCTACATTTTAAAAACTGCGCATAACTTTATGCGCAATACACAGGCTCCGCCTACTTTGGCGTTTATTTGGCGGGACTTTGGCGGGAAACGTTAGTACTCCCATTTTCCACAGAGCAGCAGCCACACCAAGTTTCTTTCAGTCCTTAGCAGAGACTAAAGGTAAAAAAGCCTCGTGTGTACCGAAGTCTTTATGGATATGGGTGACGGTATGTTTTGCAGATGTTTGAGGCGAAGTTAGCTCAGAGCAGTTTGCTGAAGAAAGTTCTGGACGCCCTGCGTGAAATCGTGGAGGATGCAAACCTAGACTGCTCCTCTGACGGTGAGCCTCTGTCTCTCTCAACTAAACTTGATAGTTCAACCCCCTGTCTCTTTGTGGCAAGGAATCAAATGTCAGGCAATGGACAGCAGTCATGTGGCTCTCGTGTCCTTTGACCTCAGCTCTGATGGCTTCGAGCCCTACCGCTGTGACCGCAACATCACTCTTGGTCTCAAACTGGCCACGTGAGGGAGTGTTCTCTTCTCTAATTTTGCTCTATAATATCCACTGTGCTTTCAACTTTACCCCCATGTCGCCCCAAACATTCTCCACTCTTTGGGGGTTTTTGCCCTATCTTGCCCCGAACCAGGGCATTTTCTGCCTATCTCGTTCCTAATTTCATATTTTCTCTATTCTTGCATACACCTGTAGCATGACTCGAGTGTTGAAGTGTGCTGGAAATGACGACTCCATTACTCTCCGGAGCCAGGACAACACTGACACCCTCACCGTCCTCTTTGAGAGCCCCAGTAAGTCACGTGACCTGTCTCCAATGTCACATGACTGTCATGTGACCCACAGACCAAGACAAGACCTCTCAGTTTGAGGTGAAACTGATGGACATAGACACTGAACACCTCGGTATCCCTGTGAGTTCTGTACTATTGCACCCAGACACCGCACTAAAGAGAGGTAATGGGTCTGGTAATAAGTGTTTTCAACCAATCAAGCCGTCTTGTAATTAGTTTCCTTTATTGAGGGTGGGGTCTTAGACTTCAGTCATGTGACCTCACCGGTTTGTCATGTGACCTGTGGCAGGAATCGGAGTACAGTGCGGTGGTCCAGCTGCCGTCAGGGGAGTTCCAGAGGATATGTAGAGACCTCAGTCAGTTCGGAGACAGTCTGGTCATCGCCTGCACCAAAGATGGTGTGGAGTTCTCAGGATCTGGTCAGTAGCAATGTCACCAATGTTTGGAGCGAGTTTTTGGAGATATGGACTTATAATAATTATACTAGTTTGGTTTTCTCTTTGTATTTGCCAAGTATAATACTAGCGCCACCGTCCATGTGCCACAGGCGAGATTGGAAGTGCCAAGATCAGCCTGAGGCAGCACTCGATGGTGGACAAAGAGGATGAGCAGGTGACAGTTGAGCTGAACCAGCCTGTCACCCTCACCTTCTCCACACGATACCTTGTCTCCTTTTCCAAGGCCACTCCTCTTTCCTCCTCTGTTACCCTCTCTCTCAAGGCCGAGACTCCACTTGGTAGGCAACATTCCTTCCCTAACTGTCATTTAATTCACCCATTTTTATACCTATTTGGTGAGAAAAGCCAGCCCACCTACTCCACCTACTCTTCTCAATTGGCACACTTACGTTCCTTTGCATGCTATTTTCTACTCCTTCCCCCAGTGGTGGAGTACAGGATCAGTGATGTGGGTCATCTGCGTTACTACTTGGCTCCAAAGATTGGAGATGATGAGGAGACAGAACACATCGATGACTGCTCCTAACTCTCTCACTCCCTGTCTGTCTAATGTTCAGAGACTGCTGCTTTAATTGTATAATACAGCTATAATAATATACCACATCATTATGACATGACATACAGTGTACATGACAATATTAGTGGAGAGAAGTGCAGGCGACAAAGCATAGTTGTCATGTGTTAGTTGGTTCTGAGCTGCCATATCTGCAAATGACGATGTCATCATTAGATCATGTGACTCATCATGTGACACCCACCTGTATATAAGCCTCAGCCAGTGTGATCATCTGAGGCAGTAGGTCTTGAACGTGGAGGTCCTGTAACTCATACCACTGGTTGGCTCCCTGTGTTTGCTATAGTAAACATTTGGTAACCATGGTAACACTTACCATGTGTCTGACGTGAGCTCTATAAGTTCCCTTCCCAGCTCCTGGGAAATACAGCATTTACACTGATTACATTCTTTTCATCATGGTACATCACTGTATCAAGTTTCACGTTCATCAAGCAAGTTATAGGCACAAATATGCAAGTTTTTTTTCATTGCCTGAGGCGATTATTTTGGTAATTATGATGGTTGCATAAGTATGAGTACAAAGTAATTCACTTTGGTGAGCAGCTATAATTATAGTAGCTTCCCAATTACATGTTACAAAGGAGTATAGTAGCGTATTATCATATGTAAGTTGAGGCCACCTGGTTGTCCGTCGTGGCAGATGTTGGCCATGAGGTCGTAGACAGTGTGAGGATGAGCATCCTGCACCTCCTGGTCAGATGACAGGAACTCTGCCATGTCAATATCCCTGTGGGGGCTCTTATTAGAGTGACTGTAGCTGCAATCTCGTACCCTCTCCAAAAGTTGAGAGATTTCTTGGTTGTGCTAAGTCAGTTGTGCTACTAGTTTCCAGTTAACCAATGAAATCACTGAATGCAAGTGATTACAAGCTCCATGCTAAGTCAGTTGTGCTACTAGTTTCCAGTTAACCAATGAAATCACTGAATGCAAGTGATTACAAGCTCCATGCTAAGTCAGTTGTGCTACTAGTTTCCAGTTAACCAATGAAATCACTGAATGCAAGTGATTACAAGCTCCATGCTAAGTCAGTTGTGCTACTAGTTTCCAGTTAACCAATGAAATCACTGAATGCAAGTGATTACAAGCTCCATGCATGCTGAGTAAATACGCATGCAATTGTACAAAACTGATGATTCAGCACAACCAAGAAATGACTAAAAATAGTCACCATAACCGTGTTGGGTCTGGCAAGGGACTAGAGATAAGAGAAACTGACTTGATGGGGAAGTTGACAATTGTCGGATTCTTCTCCACAAAGAAGTTGTTCTTAGTGAACCTCTGTGGACGGGGAAGACATGGGGTCAGAGGTCAGGGGGAGGTGGGCGGAGCTAACCTTGATACAGATGATGAGGTAAGGAGGGAGTTTCGTTAGTTCAAACCTCTTTACATATGACTCTTTATGTGTCTTGTACTCCTGCATATTGTATTATGATGTCAATGGAAATATGGGAGATGCAAGAGAAAGGCAAGAAAGAACCCCACAACACGTAAAAAAACTCTTTTTCCAAAGAATTGAGCTGAGACTCTGTGATGACAGTAAACGTGGTGAGAACAGACCTTCTCATGAGCTCCGTCAAACTTTGAGAGAAGATCAAAGAGAGGGATTTGAGGAATAATGTTCCTCTCTAGCTCATCCTGTGTGTGTGTGGAGGGGACAGTTGCTGAAAAGGACTGTACTGCAGTTATAGAGAAACAGGACCTGGAAGAGAGGTGTTACTGGCAGGTCCAGAGAGAGGTACAGAAATGGCAACGTCTCCACTTTCTCTGGTTGGGGTACGAGGGAAGACAGGGAGGGAGGGAAGACAGGGAGGGAGGGAGAGATAGTACAACGAAACCATAGGCAACGCATCACATACATACTTCAAAGGAATTACAGTTTGAACAGCTACAATAAGTATATACGTACATAGAATCAGACAAACTAGCTATTATTATATGGAGGCTCACTTCACTTGCTAACAAACAGACCTTTGTACTCCTCCCTCTCCATCAGCCTGACCTTGTCCTACTCAACACAAACACAGGTCACCATGGCAACAAGAGAAGCCCCACCCACCTCAGAGGCGGGGGGAAGTTTCCTGGTGTAGATCCTCATGGTTCCCTGGAAGATGTTGTGGACCTCACTGGAGCCAGGTCTCCTGTTTCCTCCCAGAGCAGAGTGGAGGGTGTGCAGCAACCACACCAGGAACTCAACCGGGTCACCTGCACAGACCACACCCACTGACCACACCCACAAGCCACACCCTTTACACTAACAAACTTGGGGGCACAAATTGTGTCAATATATATACAGGATGGGAAATTTGTGCTCCTTTATGTTAAATAATTTTCTCCCTTTCCTGGTTTCCTACTACAGAAATACTGAATAGCATTCCAAGACCACACCCCTGACCACACCCACCTTGTTCGGTGATTTTGAACCTCTTCTTACTGAGTATAGAGACAGCCTGCAGCATCTCGTGGGGGCTCACATGGGATTTGAAATTACGAGGGTTCCACAGTTTTCTGAACAGTTCCCCAAGTCTGCGGACTGCAGCATCAGAATATCAGGGGAGGGGGCACGCGGTATTAGTTGACAATTTATGTGCACGTATTGTATGTGTATACCAGTATGATGACTCAACTAATTCACTATTTCACTCACTCCGGTACAAATAAGAATTAATTTGGGTTATGTCCAGAGAACAAAGAAGTCTTCGACTGTATCATGCCATAAGGGGGCTGTGGGTTTTCACTCACCCAGCATGAATTTCTGGTCCCCGGGGGGCCTCTTGATGTGTGAGTAGTTTGAGGGGCGGAGGAGATAGTCTCTGAGAGGTGTGACGTGAGCCAGGCAATGGAGGATGACGTTCATGTAGTCGTTAGCCTTGATGTTATTGAGACCCACAATACCTGGGGAATGGAAGGACAAACGAATGGGGAATGGCAACAACAAAGGAATGGGAAAATATAAGAAGGAAAAGAAGGAAAGGGGAATGGGAGAATGTAGTGGAATAAGGGAATTTAATAAGGCCATACCAGGGAGGTATTTGGTCCCATCCAGAGCAATGGATCGTTTGGAGGATGAGTCCAGAGAGGCCACATGTTCCTGGGAGAAGGTTGGTCTCAGCATATACTGCAAGCCAAGGGGAGAGGGAGTCACACATAATTCTGAGTAATTCACTAATTTTTCGGTAGATGGCATATCGAATGTTAGTCAACAATACCAAGAGACAACTAGATTTGACAAAACCAACTTTGATGTCCTCCAGAGAGGGGTCAATGATCTGATAGTTGTCAGGGAGACAGTAGAACTCCAGTGACTCCAGATTCAGGAAGACATGATGACCCACCTGGCGGGGTGTGGAGGAAAGTGTAAAGGTAATGCTAAACCAGGGCTCACCTGTACACTGTGTGTGTAGGCATGCGAGTGTTGGCCTCGACCTGCAGATAAACATAGACCTCAAGCAACCTTTCCCTAACAGCCACTAACCTTGGAAATACTTGCCACAAACCATGCAGGCATAGACGTTGTTGTTGCTAAGAGACACGGAGCACAGTTTCTCAAAGTCAAAGTCGAGGACAGTGCGGTCAATGGTATCAAGGAACGGACAACTCCGACTCAGCGGGTGCTCTGAAATATCACCAGATGATTCATTGCATGCAAGAACTGTTCTAGGTGCCCTTATTCGGCAGGTGTCCTGATTTCACCAGGGAAGTTTATTATGGGTGGGGTGCCCACTGCAGGGGGACACGTGGGGTGGTGCGCATCAATTAGAGTTGGAGACCCACCTTCCTCAGCCTTCTGTACTCGTGCACGTTTCCTGGGAACCAGCATATCGTCGTCACTGGAGCGCGTTCCTTCATCCTCTTCGTCCTCTCCGTACGCCACCAGTGAGAGACTGGGCCGAGCGTCTCTCTGCGCCATATCGTGTGGGCGGGGCTGAAAGTCACGTGGTCCTCTCCCTAAAATTTTTTTAACTCCACGTGGCCACGTGGTGCAGCATGTAAAGTTTGAAGTGTGTGAGAGAAGCAGCAGTTTCGAGTTCTGAAGCGGAACTTTCTACGTGAAGGGTATGTAGACGGCGGAGATTTCCTCATCTGCACAACTCAGAGTGAACCAAGTCTCTATTATCTGCCGTATGGTGTTAGAATTCTGCCGGCAAATCTCTTTTTTAACCAGGATTGCAAGGTTGCCTCTGTTTTCTGCACTGTTCGCAGCGGAAAACTTTAACAAACGCGTACTGCTCTTGTGCAATTCATTGT
>CASHTH010000716.1:0-22890 GCA_030341885.1 Geodia barretti
TGGGCCTCCAATATTGTACACAAACACCAGTAAGACCAGGAGGACCCGCTGTCCCCCTCACACGTCCAGACATGCGTAGTGTGAGACGCGTACAGGGAGATGGTAACTGCCTCTTTCGAGCATTTTCTTACATTCTGACAGGGTCTGCAGAACAGCATATTGGTGTACGACATGCTATCCTTGACCACATGACAAATAATGGCCAATATTTCCTAGGCCACCATCTCGTAGGCTATGACAGTATTCAAAGTTATATAGCTTCCACAGGTATGGACCAAGATGGCACCTGGGGAACTGACATTGAGATGCTGTCATTGGCACACCTGCTCCAGACCCCTGTCTTCTCATACAGCCAGCAGCATGGGCAGTGGCAGCGGTACTCTCCTCATGATGTCGACAGACAACTGATGGATGACATTCACCAGAGGTCTATGTATCTATTGCACACAGGAAACCACTTCAATGTTGTTGGTTCTATAAGAAAGAATTAAAGAAGCCACATGTGCTCATATAGACTATACATGGGCTCTCTGAGCATGTTGGGGAAGGAGAGGGTGGGTCCCTGCAATTTATTGAGGTGGCTTCCCCATTTCATGCTATAACCACTGTAGAAAGTGCGATTTACATGTCCTGTACATGACTTCTGAACATGTTGGGGAAGAAGAGGGTGGGTCCCTGCAATTTATTGAGGTGGCTTCCCCATTTCATGTTCTAACCACCCTCCTAAAGTCTCAGACTTCATGGAGCTGACTGGTTTCAAGTGTAGGGAAACTGCACTGTCTTTACCACAAAGTTTTAGGGGACTGTAACTGCATCACAAAGTTGAGGTAGCACACTGTTAGAGGTGAATGTCTGTACACTGACAATTGTGTTGTATGCCAACAGTAGTGAGTAATCCCCCAGGAGACTGGTCTTAGCTCTGACAGAATATTATCCTCCTCCCTTGAGGAGTGCACTCTACAGTCAGTAGCTATGCCTGTCGGGGGTACTATATACTACATCGAAGCTACACACTACTCACCTAAACATCAGTGCACATAACTATTGTATGCAGCATATCAGCACCCTTCCTACATGCACCTTCACATAGTATTCTGAACAAGGTGGTTACTATTTATAGGCTCCTCTTTTCTTACAACTACATATAATTATATTATCTGGTTTTCCCCTGGGAAGCTTTCTACCTCTGCAGGTCTTTAAAGGCTGTGATCTTCTGTCTAAGGGTGTCTCAACCATAGCTGACCTGTCAGAGGAAGGAGATCACTGTACTCAGCTTATCAGGGGCCTTAGAAGGTGGGGCTCTGAAGTGTTTTCCCCAGCCCTTATCACCGTGCTGACTTTGCACATCCTGTGCCCTTATCACCACTGCTGACATAGCTATTGTAAAACCCTATCCTAGCCTTCTATACTATAATTTTGGCTGCATTCCTCACTCTTTTATTGGTGCATACCATTTTTATGTTCTAAGGTGCTGTGCACTTGTCAGACCTGGACCCTACAAGCTTCTACTACACATCCACTACGCTCTTTGGCCTCCACCTTTGACTTCAGCTGGGTTGACCACTTCAAAAGAGTGAACTCCTTGCACAACAATCATTATTATGTTGATGTGTCGTCACTTGCGCATCGCCCGCGCTACGCGCGAGAGGCGCGCGCAAGTGCGTAAAAATTGCAAACGTCACCCGGGCCGCCGGACTACTAAGGTAGGGAGCGCGCGCCGTGCGTGCGTCGCGTACAGAGTGTGCGCCGAAGCAGCCCCTCCCCCTCGCTCTGCAGCCCGAAAAGGGTGGGGCTGAGTATGCGCAAAAAATAACTGGAACAAGTGGAAAAATCATTTCTTCAAAATGAAGGGGGATGTAGGGATGGTGTAAATTATGAAAAAGGATGCAACAAGAAGATGCTTCAGCCGACAACAAAAATCGTACATCCATCCCACATCTTTCTACAATCACAACCTCTACTGTGATAATCATGTTGCGAATATGTATCTTACATACTCTATGACAAGTAACCCACTTTTATACAGAGCAAAAGAAGAAAATGTAGGATCGATGTACGATTTTGTTGTCGGCTGAAGCATCTTCTTGTTGGCATCCTTTTTCATAATTTACACCATCCCTACATCCCCCTTCATTTTGAAGAAATGATTTTTCCACTTGTTTAGCTATCACATGAGACAGTAGGTAACTAATGTAGCTAGCTACTTCAATAAAACCTCTGGGTTTCATGAAAAATTGTATAGAGCAATCAAACACACTGAAGAGAGAGGCAGATGAATATCATTAACCGATATCCTTAAACTATCGATGGATCTGAAAATGGTGAGGAAAGTGTTATCTGACCAAAATTACATTAGGTTCTGATCCTGTCACTTACGCTGCACACGAGCTGGTTCTGGGTAAGGATAGTAGGCCCTTTCAGCCTGACCATCAGCCATGTCAGGCTGAGGATAGTAGGCCCTCTCCCTCTTAGTAGGATAGGCAGAGGAAGCCACCAGCAGGGTAGCCAGAGCCAAGGCAAGAAGAGTCAGACGCATTTTCTCTCTCTCTCTTTCTTGTAGTCTCAGTGAGTTACCTCAGTTGTTGGGTTGACAGAAGTTGCAGCTTTCGGATTTAGAACTTGTCTGTGGTTTTTATAGGCTGTGGATGAACACATAATTATGTTGCCAACATACGTAGCTACTATGGCTTTCCCGACATACTTCCCTGGTTCCTTCAACATTAGCCTATAATTACACAGGTTCCTTCAACAGGTTTCAGGCATTATGATTCTTCTTTGCGAGTTTACACTAATTATTACTGATAGAAGGACATGATTAAGAATTACTGCAGCTATTTGAGGTTGAAAAAGAGCAAAGTCACAGCAAGTAAAGTTGCCAAATTATATCGGCTCTGGTCTGAACACAATAAAGCACAAGTTCATCAGTGTGTTTGTGACTGTCTCACTTACAATTACCTCACTTTAGCATTATGTACACTTTACTTATATGCATGGTATATACACATAACATACAGAAATAGCTACACTGTATGTAGTAGTTCAAAGCCTGCTATATAGTTTGTGATACACATCAAAGCAAAAAAGTTCGCTATCTTCCTGGGTTTCAGATGTAAGTGTGTCTGACAATTTATTAGCTGTTGCTGAGCATCAATGAGCGGAACCACTTTGGAGAAGTATCATGTCTACAGGGATGAATGCATTCCTGCAGAGAAGCTGCCAAATGCCTAAACCTTTACTGAATTATTGTCATTCGTACTAGGTCTTCAGACAAAGCCAGAACAATTATAACTTTCTCGTCTATCAATTAAAATAGTAGTGAATAGCATTGGCATCAAAAGTAAGCTTTGGCATTCTGTATAACTACATTCTTAAAAGCATTATGAAACGGCATACAATGTGAACTGTTCAGAAGAATAGCGTCTCCAGCTGTGGCCGAACAAACGCATCAAAAGAAGATATAGCTAGCTACTGAGCCTCACACACCTTTTAGCTACTAAACACCATGCCTGCACAGCTGAATCCACTCCAAAAGTTGGCAAAAAACAGGAGGATAGTCTTCTCATAATGCGCCGAGGGTTTGCACTTGAGTGCTTTTCATTCTATACAGCTGCACAACACATGGGGGAATTAATTTTCAGGGCTGCTTTAAGCCCAAATCCCCGGAGTATAAAATAGTCCGGTGCAATATTGACTGCAGCATTCATAATATCCGAAACAGGAGGAGCCAGAAGGCTTGCAATCTGTAGCGGGTAGAAGGGAAAAACTAAGCACTATATTATATTATATTAATCCTCGGCACAGATATAATATGCAAAGTGAGATTTGCAGTTGCTATTTTGCTACTTGTCTCCAATACATTATTATTAACCCAACCATTAAGAATGTGTTAAGGCAATGCGTGTGATGGCTGATACATATAAGCCATGTTACTGGTGCATGTCTAGTTCTTCCCTCCTCAAATTGAATTATAAACAACTGTGTCACTTACTCTGCATTCCAGCAGTGAAAGGCTCTCGATAGTAGTTCTGTTGCTGAGCACGAGGGGTCAGACGCATCTTCTCTCTCTCTCTCTTTCTTGTAGTCTCAGTGAGTTGCCTCAGTTGTTGGGTTGACAGAAGTTGCAGCTTTCGGATTTAGAACTTGTCTGTGGTTTTATAGGCTGTGGATGAACACATAATTATGTTGCCAACATACGTAGCTACTATGGCTTTCCCGACATACTTCCCTGGTTCCTTCAACATTAGCCTATAATTACACAGGTTCCTTCAACAGGTTTCAGGCATTATGATTCTTCTTTGCGAGTTTACACTAATTATTACTGATAGAAGGACATGATTAAGAATTACTGCAGCTATTTGAGGTTGAAAAAGAGCAAAGTCACAGCAAGTAAAGTTGCCAAATTATATCGGCTCTGGTCTGAACACAATAAAGCACAAGTTCATCAGTGTGTTTGTGACTGTCTCACTTACAATTACCTCACTTTAGCATTATGTACACTTTACTTATATGCATGGTATATACACATAACATACAGAAATAGCTACACTGTATGTAGTAGTTCAAAGCCTGCTATATAGTTTGTGATACACATCAAAGCAAAAAAGTTCGCTATCTTCCTGGGTTTCAGATGTAAGTGTGTCTGACAATTTATTAGCTGTTGCTGAGCATCAATGAGCGGAACCACTTTGGAGAAGTATCATGTCTACAGGGATGAATGCATTCCTGCAGAGAAGCTGCCAAATGCCTAAACCTTTACTGAATTATTGTCATTCGTACTAGGTCTTCAGACAAAGCCAGAACAATTATAACTTTCTCGTCTATCAATTAAAATAGTAGTGAATAGCATTGGCATCAAAAGTAAGCTTTGGCATTCTGTATAACTACATTCTTAAAAGCATTATGAAACGGCATACAATGTGAACTGTTCAGAAGAATAGCGTCTCCAGCTGTGGCCGAACAAACGCATCAAAAGAAGATATAGCTAGCTACTGAGCCTCACACACCTTTTAGCTACTAAACACCATGCCTGCACAGCTGAATCCACTCCAAAAGTTGGCAAAAAACAGGAGGATAGTCTTCTCATAATGCGCCGAGGGTTTGCACTTGAGTGCTTTTCATTCTATACAGCTGCACAACACATGGGGGAATTAATTTTCAGGGCTGCTTTAAGCCCAAATCCCCGGAGTATAAAATAGTCCGGTGCAATATTGACTGCAGCATTCATAATATCCGAAACAGGAGGAGCCAGAAGGCTTGCAATCTGTAGCGGGTAGAAGGGAAAAACTAAGCACTATATTATATTATATTAATCCTCGGCACAGATATAATATGCAAAGTGAGATTTGCAGTTGCTATTTTGCTACTTGTCTCCAATACATTATTATTAACCCAACCATTAAGAATGTGTTAAGGCAATGCGTGTGATGGCTGATACATATAAGCCATGTTACTGGTGCATGTCTAGTTCTTCCCTCCTCAAACTGAATTATAAACAACTGTGTCACTTACTCTGCATTCCAGCAGTGAAAGGCTCTCGATAGTAGTTCTGTTGCTGAGCACGAGCCATACCAGGCGGAAGATGGTAAGGATAGGCAGAGGAGGCCACAAGCAGAGTGGCCAGAGCCAAGGCAAGAAGAGTCAGACGCATCTTCTCTCTCTCTCTCTTTCTTGTAGTCTCAGTGAGTTGCCTCAGTTGTTGGGTTGACAGAAGTTGCAGCTTTCGGATTTAGAACCTGTCTGTGGTTTTATAGGCTGTGGATGAACACATAATTTTGCAATATACCAGTCTCATCCTTACAGCTAACACTCACTGCTATATCTTCAAAGAAAAAGTCTTAATTTTTGCCACATTAACAGCTGGACTACTTCCAAATGAGTGTTTAGCTTTACAGCAAATGGTGTTGTGTTACATTTCACGGGTTTACTGGTTTCAATTAATTACTGTCACATTAGTAGAACAGACAATCGCCATTACCAAAACACTTTGCCAGCCTCAATATTGAAATAGTGACATAAGATGTTAAAAGAAAAATAGACGCACATTGCCAAAATAGCTTTTAAATCATAGTCCATAACAAATTTGGTAACGTCTCTCCACGAGCTACTAGCGGGATCGGAGACCACATGAATAGCCCAGCCCATCAATTAACAGTATCGCGCATGCGCAGTTCGACGAGGGTTTGCACTTTAGTGCTTTTCATTGTCATACGTACAGATAACAGATAATAATGTCATCACTTTACACTGCATTACCAGACTCAATATTGAAATAGTGACATATCTAAGATGAAAGAAGACTACATATGTGGACATTGCCAAATAAGCTTTTTGCAAGCTTTGAACCTTTACAATCGTCATAGCAACAGACGAAGCTCCACTCTTTACTAACAAGGATTACACATGGATGACATAATACAATGGCAACAATACTTATTGGGCTAAGGTACACACACCTGTATATACATTTATTATACACACATGTAATATACAGTATAATATAGGTGATGTTCAGTGAGTATTGACTTCCCAGTTGTACTTCTGGAATTTTAGTCTGTAGTTGCCGAGGTCCAGTAGGTCTTTGAGTGACGACCTCTTGTCCCCTGGGGCCATGTGGCCACACACCCAACATAGCATCTGGGGAGGGAGGAGGGGGAGGGAGAGGAAAGAGAAGACACACTATAAGGATCAATAAGTTTAGTACAGTTGCAACTTAGAAGATGAATAAGTCAGAAATGGATTCTATCCTCCCGACGAGGTACAGGCAATGCAACGTAGAAGATTAATAAGTCGTTGTCTAGGTTAGTAAATAATATTGTCCTGTCGTGCCTTGTTGCAGAGCTAGAAATGGATTCTATCCTTGCGATGCGACACAATATCGTGAACCTACAGCCCATCGCTACACTATGCCCACCTCGTGGTTGTTTCCTCCAAAGTCCTCTCGGTACCACTTCAGTATGGGAGAGACTGATATCTGCAGGAAAAAACCAACATTGCGTGCTTTTGCAGGCCAATCACTTGATAGGGAATGCGGCAGCACATGAGGGCTAAATTTGGAAATGTTACTAAAGATAGCAAAGGGCCCTGTGCAAGAATGTCATCAAATATCTATTTTAGTAACATTTAGCCATTACACACTGCCACATCCAAGGATTTTAGGCTGTGCGCAATTATGCAAATTGCACGCTGACAGGTACTGAAATACACACACACAGGGTGCGTCTAGACACACACGCAGGGTGCGTCTAGACACACACGCAGGGTGCGTCTAGACACACACACAGGGTGCGTCTAGATACACACACAGGGTGCGTCTAGACACACACACAGGGTGCGTCTAGACACACACGCAGCGTGCGCCCAGACACACACACAGGGTGCGTCTAGACACACGCAGCGTGCGCCCAGACACACACACAGCTTACGATTAACACATAACCAGCCACGGACACGTACGTAAATGTGCCCAGAGCTTCCATAAGTCCATAAGAATTTACATGGGGGTTATAATAGCAGGCGCTAATACTTTATACACAAAATTCTGATTCTTTAGTAAGATACCCATGGTGTTCCATTACTGTCAGTGACAAAACGCGTCTACCACACATACCTCTCTCCGCGACGTGTCAACCGTCAGACTCTCACTCTCGAAAAACGCTTCAGTCGCCACTTTTAGTTCCTCGTTGATGTTCTTCAGAACAACGTCATGTGGGACATAATTATTAGTATGTCATCGTAACAAAATAATACTTAATAACAAAATTTTTTTCCTTATGTCTTCACTTTTTCCCCGCAACCCTACCCTAGCAGTTTCTTGAAAACGCTAAACCTGTGTGGAATAAGATGGCTTTGCCTGTCCCCCAAAAAAATTTATAAAGTCGTCGGGCAAATTGCTAAAATCAGCTGTCGTTGCCATTAAAAGAGTATATAGGTTCCACTTACAGCGGAGTGTAAGTCCTGACTGGTGGGCAACTCTTAGCTCCACAGACCAGAGCAAAGTGTACCCTCGGATCCACCTCCTCCAGAGCCACCTTCAGTCTGAGAGGGAGGGAGGGAGGGGAGGGAGGAGGGAGGGAGGAAGAGGGAGAGTGAGAGAGAGAGAGAAAAGTAAGAAGTTGTGGCCATTGGCTCTCGTGCACCCAGATGCAGCACAGTGAATATTTGTTGTTCTAAGATTAAAAGCCACAAATCAGGTATAATTTATACTGAAGGGTGGTATAATCATACATTACAGCTAAAATTAGAATGTTACTAAAGATAGAGCCAAGCAATAGGGCCCAGTGCAAGAATGCGATTAAGTAGTATATAAAAGATTTATATTATACTGCCACACCCCCTTTCAGTATTAGACCTATAATATAGTGCAACACTGATTAAGTTAAATGTCAGTAACTTTTTCTAATATTTGCACTGCCACACCCCCTTTCAGTATTAGACCTATAATACAGTGCAACACTGATTAAGTAACTTGCCCTTATTATACTGCCACACCCCCTTTCAGTATCAGATATAGTGCAAGGTAGAGTTTTGTGTTGACCTTGGGTCAGAGGAGGAGAAAGGGCGTCTGAAGTTGGCCGGTGGTTTCCTGTTGGAACGAAGGACTCCGTTCTCGAGGTCGTTGAGGGAGTAGCATCGGCCGCTAACGATGTAACTGGTGCTGCTGAAGAACTGGGCGAGGAGAGAGGAAGGGAGAGAGAGACATTGACAGTACATGTAGGTCGCATACATACACACATAGACAAATATCCCACATTCAGGCAGATGTCACTCCTACCATTATATGTGCAGTGTACGTGGGTGACACTTATGTATACAATCATAGAAAAACCCTGCATTCGGGCGACTATAACAATAGATAAGTTCGCTTCACTTACCAATCATAATTTTACATAAATCTAATAATTATTACCCTCGGCGCGCATGCGCCGAGGGTACTGTAGTTGGGTTTGTCTGTCTGTCTGTCTGTTACTCTCAATCTCACTTCTCGAATGTCTGTTCGTCTCACAAACGATACAACCTACTTAACCGGCAATGAAGGTCAGAAATTTCGAACGGTTTTCTCTAAAAATGCTCCGTTGCTAAGCTAGAGCGCTTCCAGCATTGTATGGCAAATGCCTGTAGTCGCCATTTTATCGCTGGCGGCCTAATGCGCATGCGCTTATATTTAGCACAGGACCGGGTCCGCTTGCTCTGTCTATCTTGAAGGCACAAGAAGTCACAACGAGTGTCGTGTATCGACTATCGCGTGCTATCTACAACTGTAGCTAGCCCGCGTCAGACTCTCTGCGAGCTACTTCGCCGAGGGTTTGCACTTTAGTGCTTTTCATTGGTGCTTTTTTTGAGTAATGAAAACTTCCAGAGAAAGAGTTGGAGGAAGTAGTATGAGTTTAGCCCGAAATTTTTGAAAACTACTTAAAATGGGGCCGCCCGAGTGACGCAGTATGTGTCAATACATGAACGCAGAGAAAGAAGGAAAAATAGGGGTGCATAGAGAAAGACCAAGATGAGAGGAGAATCAAGAGAAATCTCTCACTCTATATCTCTTGAGATGATTGGTGGGTGGGCCGAGAACTACGAACCCGTGGACCACGAGGGCGTTGTAAACGTTGACAAAGAACGCAATCTTCTCGCTGACAGAGAGACTGAGTAGGTCGACCCTCTTTAGTTCGGCGGTGGCTCTCACGTAGGCTTCGAACTTGTGGCTTTTACTGATTCCTCTGTAATCCACCCACTGTATATGGAGAAGGATGAAGGGAGGAGGTATTGTACATGTAATGATGAGGGGAGGAGGTATATACATTAATGATGAGGGGAGGAGGTATATACATGTAATGATGAGGGGAGGAGGTATATACATGTAATGATGAGGGGAGGAGGTATATACATGTAATGATGAGGGGAGGAGGTATATACATTAATGATGAGGGGAGGAGGTATATACATGTAATGATGAGGGGAGGAGGTATATACATGTAATGATGAGGGGAGGAGGTACATACATTAATGATGAGGGGAGGAGGTATATACATTAATGATGAGGGGAGGAGGTATATACACGAATGTAGAAAAAACCATGTGATGCCAAGAGAAAAAAGATGTGGAGCTCTGGACAGCTGTTTCTGGCTTGTTGAGCAGAGCATACCGCAACTTCTCTCTCTGGCGGTCACGAATTTATAAAGGCTACCAGGAGCGCAGCACTTGTGGTTCTGAACTAATGAGATTCATCCCCACAAGGCTTTGCCACTGGTATGTGTTGCTGACCATGCCCAGACATTCGTGGTTTGGAGCCTAGGCTCCTCATGTAATGAATCGATTTGAGGAATGAGGGGAGGAGATATACTGTATACATGACGTAAGGAAAGAGATTTGAGGAAGAGAGGAAGGAGGCAGTAAACAGGTAGGGATAAGAGGGAGGTTGAATTAGGGGAGGGAAGAAATTCTACACTAATAGCCTCGCTGGCTGGAGTGTAATCGATTTCAAATTCATAGATGATTGTCAAAATCTTGGTCTTCAAAAGCTGAAAGTCCCCACCCGCAAAGGACACCACTCTTTTCAAAACAACGTCTTCACTTTCGGTTCTTTCACACCAGGATAAGGACACCTCACTCAAAATGAACACTTTATTCGGTCTATACTACATCAGGTGCCCAGATTAGAGGATTATCCCGATGTTGTACTAAATGGATGAGCGGCAAAGCGACTCACATATCCATCCTCAGAGAGGAAGTCTGCATGTATCTCCAAGATGTACCTCCTCAGGTCCTCCGCCACCTCCGTAGCTGTGTGCGCGAGAGATATGTGTTTATGAAATGCAGATTCGACAGAGAGAGAGAGAGAGAGAGAGAGAGAGAGGAGAGAGAGAGAGAGAGAGAGAGGAGAGAGAGACAGAGAGAGAGAGAGAGTGATGTATGTATGGCTCTCAAACCGCAAAATTCACAACTACTATTTTTATGTGCATGTATGTACGGAGTTTTCTTAGAGACGAGATGGAAATAAATGTTTTGGGCGAAAAAAGTAAAAAAGGAAGGGATGAGAGAGAGAGATGAAACGAAACCTGGGCGAGGGATGCAGGCATAGGACAACTTGGCGTTGAGCGCCTTGAGGTGGCCGTCGCCGAGGAGACGGAAAAACAACCACTCGTCTTTGAACTCGTGGTCAAAGGTCACGTGGTGGATGAAGTGTTTGGCCTGAAGCTCCAGTCCCTGTTTTACTGCCTCCTCGCGGGCTGAAGAGAGGAAGAGTTGGATGTAAGTTTGTAAGTTTTGCCAGCATGTGCCCCCCCCCAATTTGCAGTGAGTATGTAGCTCCCCAGGTAAGGCCCAAGTTTGCTAAATGTTATTTAAACAGTTAATGGAGAAAGAGGAAGAAGAGAGAGGTGAAAGGAGTACACCCGGAACAGCTCACAGGGGAGTTTCTTCTGCTCCACAAGCCACGTGACGAGGTCGCGGGCAACGAAACTGTTCTTGTAGCCCTTCAAGTGGTACGTGTGGGTCCTGACGAGGGAGCTGTCCTGTATCTCTCTCACCAGGGAAGCCAGCTCGTCCGGCGTGCAGTCCAGGCAGTCTTCACTACCTGCGGCTGCCAACATGCACAGTGAGTCTTCAAATGTACGGGTCACGATGTAGGTCCATCACTAGTCCCGTTTAGAGGTACTAACTAAGTGTATGTATATGTAGTTGTAATAGAGGAGTTGTAGAGACCTTCGCAATTTGCAAATTTTGAGGTCTGAGAGCTTTGTTACTGAAAATAAAATATAAAACTTTTTCGCACTCCCACCAATATTGGTGCAACTTTTAAAAATGATTTTACAGGGCGAGATTTGACTATTTATAGTCGACCGAAGCGATCCTCTTAGTTGTGGGAATGTGAAATTCTTCTGTAATCATATTAGGCACTAGCTATGACACACATACCGTAATGATTTGCGTGATTCTGAATACGCGTGAAAAACACGATGAATCAAAGAACTCGCTCCTTACCTCCAGCCAGTTTGGCTCTCTGACTGGGAAGCAGCTCGTCTCCAGAGTCAGTCTCAGAGGTGTCCTGGGCAGGTGGAGCCTGGGGGCATCTGATGGGACTTCTGTCTCCGCCACGACCTTCAGTTCATCTTCCAGACTCCCACTGTCATACTGGGAGAGAGAGAGGGAGGGAGGGAGGGGGAGGGAGGGAGGGGAGGAGGGAGGAGGGAGGAGGGAGAGGGAAGGGAGGGAGGGAGGAGGGAGAAGGGGGAGGAAGGAGGGAGGAGAGGGAGGAGGGAGGAAGGGAGGAGGGAGGAGGGAGGGAAGGGAGGAAGGGAGGAGGGAGGAAGGGAGGAGGAAGGGAGGAGGGAGGGAGGGAAGGGAGGGAGGGAGGAGGGAGGAAGGGAGGAGGAAGGGAGGAGGGAGGGAGGGAGGGAGGAGGGGATAGAGCAAGAGAGTGAGGAACAAGAAAGAAACAGTCGTGGATGAAGTTTGGAGACAAATACATTTACATGGCATCACATGGTTTTTCTACACATGTAAAGAGTTGTTCTTGCCTTTGCCTTTCAACACCGCCTAGTTATTGACACAAAAACACAGCTGTTTAGTATCACACTATAATAACATGACATTTAGACGCTGTACAGTATTGGGTGGTTAAATGAGCTACTGTTAGACGGAAGTACTAACATGATTATGGTAAGAAGAGGAAGTATTGAGGAAAACCAGCTGGCTGTAATGTGCATAATTTCCGAGGAATTTACATTGTGTAGGAGTACCTAGTATTATAGCACCTGCCCACACACTATATATAAGACACAGAGAACTGCTTACTGTCACTCCATTTACCGCACAACTTAAGCTCACTCTATGGACAATATTGACATTAACCTAACGCCACCTGTCAGGGCTACATTATCGCCACAGTGGAGCAGTTGAGGGGGACTCATCCAAACCGTTTTGGATCCACCATTGAGGACTAGTATGTATAAACCATACATACATAGTGGGTGTTGTGATTGGAGGCGCATGTTATACTATAGATCTTTAGTGGTTTTGTGTACACAGAAGCTATACTTATGGCAGCGTGTGTCGAAACACATGAGAAATGTAGGTCAGTTTGTAGTACTATATGCATTTCCTTGCAGTGGCAGTTTCTTTGATTCACTGAGAGATGTAGGTCAGTTTGTAGTACTATATGCATGCATTTCCTTGCAGTGGCAGTTTCTTTGATTCACTGAGAGATGTAGGTCAGTTTGTAGTACTGTAAGATGACTGAATTGAGCCATTTTTATTGTAACACACTTTTATCACCAAATTCTAACACAAAAGTAGCAGGATTTCAGCGTATTACACACAGGAAATATGGTCATGTAAAAATAAAGCAAATATCAATTGTGCCAACGTGAATGATCCATAAAAGGCAATGTTTGTCAAACAAAGGTCCCAGGTTCTAATCCTGCCAGCGCCACGATTTTACTTTTTTCTTTTGCACTTTCTTTGATTCACTGATTATTCACAGCAATCTTTACAGAGATTTGCCCGCACACACAGTATGTTAACATCTACCTACGTCAGTGTCAACAATTGGGAGACACTTTTTATACATGTCCTGTGCTTGCCCAGGGAATAAAATCACAGCGTAGACATTGTCAGCAGTGGTAAAACCAGCACAAGAAGTTACCATCAAAAGAGAAAGGTTGTTTGTACATCATCACTATTGCCCCACTGTGCCGACCATCGCCGAGTTCACAAGTTTATCTTACGGGTCGATTGGGAGAGACGTAAACCCCCCGTCTAACAAAAGGGGATTTGTTAATATCGTCCACATAGCCCACTAAGACCATTCGACCATCAAGTGTAAGTTGAGCTCACTGCCAACCATGCAAAAGACATATATACCTTCTAACACTTTTGACTTTGAGAGGTTTATTAAACTTTGAATACACACCAGGCGTTCGACTGAGTCTTATAAAGGCTTGGTTCATAATACAAAGTATTGCCCCGTCACATTGTGCTGTGCTGCCACATCGAATCCATTTTTGTCTTTGTTTTTAATGGGGCAGTGCGACATCAGTTTTAATTAACGTCTATCACAGGAGTTCTCACCAGTTTCTTCAGGTCATCAAAACCTCCGATGTGTTTGCTGTTGAAGAAGATCTGCGGGACCGTCCTTCGCCCCGTTTTCTCCTGCATCTCATAGCGCCTGTCGGGATAGTGGTCCAGGTTTACCTCCACAAACGGAACCTGCGGAGGAGGAGAAGGAGGGAGAAGGAGGGAGAAGGAGGGAGAGAGGCCGACATTTTTACAAGTTGAGCTCATTCCATGGAACCTATTGACATCTGTACGTAGTTATAGTGTGTCCTGATTGTTGGTGGTAATATAGATCTTTACAAGACGGAAATTTACAACAGCAGTGTCCTTGCAGGCTCTTTTCAGGAGAGTCAAGTGGGAACAGAGGTAAAGAAGGAGAAGAGATGGAGTGAGGAAAAGGAACAGGAAGAGAGGAGCCAGAGAAACGAGGTAGATATAGGAGGGAGGAGACAAATTGACCGTAGTCAGTGTGACAAGGCGTCCATAAACCACACAGCACCCAGCTACAGCTAGCCGTCTAGCTACCTACAACACCCCCCCCATTCACACCTACCTGTAGATCGGCTAGCACTTTCCTGGACCTCGAGCAGAACGGACACCCAGTGATGGTGAACAGCAGGACCTGCCCTTGAAACGCCGCCATCTCTCTCTGTCTGTTCCTGATCTGAGTCTTCGCTGCACTGAATACCACTCAGACGACAGGGCCCTACACTCACCGGGTCCGGAAACGGTTGCATGTTCCGGACGTTACATCACGCACAATAATTGACTTGACACGATGAGATGGGGGAGGGGCTCGTTACGTACACACTCGACTCCCACGTATAGAAAAAGTCGTGGCCACGCTTGCGCATCATTCACCTGAGGAAGGGCTGGTCTTGGTCTGTTGGTTTGGTTGTGTGTAGAGCTAGTGACAGTGAAGTTCCACCTTCCGCACAACCGCCGCGATCATAGAATGGCTGGTCTGTTTCCGTCCCTCCTCCTCCTCCTCGTCCCTCTCTCCCTGACCGCCCTCGCCGAAGCTTCTCCCTCTTCTACCCACGACAAATTCCTCCCTGACAAGATTGCCAGGGAGCTGGCTGGCTACCAGGACGTTGTGGAGCAAATAGTCGACTATGCAGTCAACGGTCCGGGGCAGAATCAGTCGTACGACCGCCTGGCCACGTTTACCGACGCATTTGGCAGCAGGCTCTCAGGTATATACATACAGTAGTCAAGCCCCTTCTGCTTTACAAAATCTATCGTTATTGCTCCACTGTTGAATGTTCTAATGTTACTCACTGTGGCAGTAGGCAATAGTAAAAGTGAAGAGAATGTATGTTAGTGAAAAGAAGGGTCTAGTTTATATACTCACAGGTGTACACGTAGAAAGAGAAACCTGTAAATTTGGCAGCAAAGGTAGCTAAATGCTGTAGTGGGTAACTATGCCAAATGGTAATAAGCCAGTGTAATTGCAGGGACACAGAACCTGGAGAACTCCATCGACTACATGTTAGAGTACCTCCGCAAAGACGGACTGGACAACGTTCACGGAGAGGACGTCAACGTGACACGCTGGTTGCGAAACCAGGAGAGCGCCCGATTGGTCGAACCGAGGGATTACGTCATCGCTATCAGCTCCCTGGGGTCGTCGGTGGGTACCCCGGAGGAGGGGATACTGGCCTACGCTATTGTGGTGAGGTCGTTTGACGAGCTTGTGACACGAATGGACGAGGTGACAGGGAAAATAGTGGTCTTCAATCAAGACTATGAGGTACATACAACGCCAAAAAAGGCAGCCAGTTATACGGTATACAGTCTCTTTAATTCCCCATCTCCACAGGGTTACCCCAAATCAGCAATTTATCGTGTGGCGAGTGCCTCGCGAGCCGCAGAGTTTGGAGCAGTGGCCACACTCATTAGAAGCGTTGCTCCTTTCTCCATCCACAGGTAACAAACCACACATTTTACACTTTTTGTTTCACATTATACTATATATATATATACCTCCTTCTCTTTATATGCCCCCCTCCCCTCCTCTCTCTCTCTCTCTCTCTCTCTCCTCCCTCTCTCTCTCTCTCTCTCTCTCTCTCTCTCTCTCTCTCAGTGTCCATACTGGCATACAGTTCTACAATGAGAGTCTTCCAAAGATCCCCACTGCATGTATCACCATCGAAGACGCCGAGATGCTGTACAGGTAATTCTCAACTCTCTCTAGTTCACTTACCTAAAAATGTGAATGTAGTTTTTTAGGGTTACCCCTTGCATTGAGTTGTAGATTTGAGCCCCTAACTTCCGAGCCACGTTCCAGGGCAGCTCAACTGGTAGAGTGTAGCTTTGCCTTTGCCTTGCTGAAACCTCATTGTTGATATATACATTTGTTCTAATTATCACGGTCGAATTGTCCCCAGGATGGAGCAGAGGGGTACTAGATTGAGGATTCAGCTGATAATGGGAGCAGAGAACCTGAATATGACGCGGTCGAGGAACACCGTCGCAGAGATTACTGGCTCCGTCTACCCCGAACAGGTGGAACAATCTTGTGTTAAAACCAAGTTAGTCACAGAGTGACTATTATAATGTGCACCAGGTGGTGGTTGTGAGTGGGCACATCGACAGTTGGGACGTTGGTCAGGGAGCCATGGATGATGGGGGAGGTGTCTTCATCTCCTGGCAGGCCCTCACCACGGTCAGGTGAATCCCTCCAAAGAGAAAGTACGTACGTATGGTTTAGATTCGTGACATGGTGGGGAAACATAATATTATGTCATGTGTGAATGTGTATTCCTTGCCTAAAATGCCTACTAAAATGCATGCAACAGTTTTCAAAGCGATGTGAGTACGAAAATATTCCTTAGGTTTTTTTCTGACACCCTTGAATTTCTCTCTCCCCTTACAGCCAACATGCGTGATTTTCATTTTGGCTGCGTGAACATAAGTCAGATTCACACTGGCGTTCTTTACTTCTCATTTTGCTCAAATGAATATAGCTAAGATTCATCCTCATTTCTCTGTCCCTCTCCCTGGGTCTCAGAGCCCTGGGCCTGAAGCCCAAGAGGACTCTGCGACTGGTGCTGTGGACAGACGAGGAGGCGGGGGGAGTTGGGAGTCAGCAGTACTACGACGCCCACAAGACAGAGGCCGGCAACTACAGCGTTCTGCTGGAGAGTGACGAGGGGGTCTTCACTCCCTACGGAATGGAGTTTACTGGCTCCGGCGCTGCCATGATGGTTATTACTGCAGCATAGCTGGTGGTAATGGAGGGAGATCCGTCATTAATAATAGTTTATTTAGTAGACTAACATGTGCCCCTCACTTGAAATCACACTAAGGTATGCAATTACGATTAGAAGTAGACTTTGACACTAGACCCAAAATTCCCCACTCCGTCAGTTTTCCCCTGGTATTATTATACGGTCTAAAGACAACACTTAATTGAGGACAACTCTAATCATGCCACCTTTTCTTTCCATAAGAACAGCTATTTTTCAAATGTAATCACTCTTCTGAAATAGACACTTCCTTCTTTCCCATCGGATTCCATAGTTATGGTGATATATAATAATTGCCCACTCGTATAGAATGTAATCTGGTCGTGATGAAAATGCAGGTGATGGAAGGTATTGGAAAGCTGTTGCCAGAATTTCTCAATTCTTCTGTCATTTACGCAGGAGGTGGAGGTAATTAGCTACATGTTAGATAATATGGTCTTTGTATGTAGGGGGATATGTTGCCCCTGCTCTAGTTTACGTAAATGCTAAGTTGGGTAGTTATGAGATTTTAACAATATGATTATGATCTGTACGAGAATGTAGCCTAGTTTGCAAGGGGTTCCAAGTCACTTCACTAAAGGTTGAAAAGTTGGTATGCTATCTATTCTGCTGATTAGCACTTAAACAGCCACTGGACACATAAAATTAATGTGTCCAATGCCTCCATAAGTCCATAAGACACTAGGCGCTAATACTTTATACTTCAATTTTTCTGCTTATTTAAGCAGATACCCATGGTGTCCAAAGGGTTTAAATTAGTGGAACACCTTGGCACTTTGATCACCAATGTCCCACTTCTGGGGCTTACTTTATTTGGCTAAAACTCTTTTCCTACAGGTACAGATGTGGGTTGGTGGAGAGCCAGTGGTGTTCCAACTGGGAGTATAGCCAACCACAACGAGCACTATTTCTATTTCCACCACTCTGACGGAGACACTATGACAGTTCTGGATCCCCACCAGATGGACCTCTGCAGCGCCGTCTGGACCGCCTTTGCCTATGTACTGGCTGACATGGATGACCTCCTGCCCCGGGACTAGATGATTACTACTTGAATGATGGACATGAGAAATATTAATAACTGTGCTTATTATTAACATAAAAGCCTACCCTTTGTGTTTCTTAATAATTCAACAACTTGCGTGCGGTTTAGCTTGCGTACTTTTGGCAGCTTATTCACACACCCAGTTCAGTATGGCCGCATAATTATTAACATTTACGTTTGTGTTTTACAGAGCAGCAACAATAAAGTTATATACGTAGTGGCAAAAATACGGCTCAGACGTGAGAACTGTACAACAGAGTGTTAATCTTTATACGTAGCTGCACGTAACACGCACGTTACGTGCTGGAAGTCTCTGCTATAGGAGGCATACGGACCTTCAAGTCAACCGCTGTATAATAGTTCCATCGCACGCAGAGCGCATTGCGGCAGCAGCGCAGAGCATTGAGCAAGAGGCGTGGCGTGCGTGCGTGGGGGGTGGAGCGTTGCGATTGAAAAAAACAGCGAGAAATGGTCCTGTATTTTCTCAGCAATGGTGAGCTTGTTTAGTATTTTATGTGCATCAAAATCACTCTTATTTCCAGTGGTATCACCACCTGCCCTAATCTACATGGGAGAAGACAAATACGAAAGTGAGACTGTTCAACTTTTTTTGCTCTTTGTGCACCTCTATCAGTCTGTGTGTAGCTCTAATAGTTTATGCTTTACGGGTTGTTGAATATATCATAGAGTGTGTTGTATGTACCTTTTTAGATGAGGAGCTACTCAAATGGGGATTTCCAGAAGACGTGTGGTACGTATTTACAAATGCAACTCTGTTGGTTTTACTTATTTTCATGAGGTTCTTGTTTAGTACAGGTTCCACGTTGATAAGATGTCTTCGGCACATGTCTACCTCAGAAGACCACAGGTTATACTAGTCACTTATAGGGAGGGAGAAAGGGAGAAGAGAGGGGGAAGGAAAGAGGAGGGGGAAGATTGAATTAAAATAAGGTAGAGAGGAAGTGACGAGGTAGAGAAAGTGGGTGAATATAAAATGTCAGAGATAAGATGAGAGAGAGAGATAGAGGAGTAAGAGAGAAGGGAAATGAGGGGCATTAGTAGAGAGGGAGGGAGCTGTATGTGCATTGTGTGCGTCGCTCCAGAACATGTCAATGGAGGAAATTCCGGAAGACCTGATAGCAGACTGTGCCCAACTAGTCAAAGCCAACAGTATCGTGGGTATGTCCACACACCATGATTTTTTATCAACTTGCCCCCTCCCTGTACGCTCTCCACAGGTTGTAAAACCAATAATATCACTGTAGTGTATACGGAATTTGAAAACCTCAAGAAAACCCAGAAAATGGACGTCGGTCAAGTCGGCTTTCGCGACGATAAAAAGGTAAAAATTACATCACTGCATTCAGGACTGTACACTTTATAGGTTTGGTGATCCGTGGTGTTTCGTGGCTTGGTAGAGCTACAGCTTTCCCCTCCATTGTCTATATACACCCAAATATCGCCATTGGTATATATACAAGTACACATGATACACAATGCAATGACAAGTATAGCACAACTAACCTACCAATGAATGTTCTTTTTCTTGTCTTATCTGGCTACAATAAAATTGCTGGCTGGATTGTTGGACTCTGTGTGACTGTGTAGGTGTTGACGGTGAAAGTGGAGAAGAGACTGAGTGAAGTTGTGAACAGACTCAACAAGACCAAGGAGGAGAAGAAACCCAATCTCCAGGAGGAGAGAGAGGAGAGAGACCGACAAGACAGAGCCGAGAGGAGGAAGAGAGATGGGGAAATGGTGGGTTTTGTAATCCAGTATCTCGATTTGCCAAGAAATGAATCTCCTTGCATGAAGTGTCTGAGATAGATACAGTACTTCTAGCTATAATTATGAAGCTAATGAATATTTGTAGCTTATTTTTTGATGTTATGGACTGTGATGTACTTCTACTTGTGTCTGTCACCCTGCTACTCAGCGACAACAGGAAAAAGAGGAGATTGAAAGAAAAAAGAAAGAAGCAGAGCAGAGGTACGTAAGTGTTTGACTATTTCATCCAGCTATATAGAAGATGAATCTTTCTGCAGGAGTTACAGTGCAATTATGCAGGAAGACATGATGAAAACAAACGCGGTATATATGTAGCTATTTTACTGTGTTCTCTCTCTGGTGCACTGTTTAATTAACGATCGGTCCCACTTTCAGTTCGCAGAAGATGTTGACTACCGCTCAGTCGAAGATGATTTCATGTAGTGCAACTTTCACTGTGTTTACTCTTCTAACTCCCACTATGTTCTATGGTGATCTTATACACTCCATTATCACATTGCTGTTCTTATCAATACATACATTTAGAGTGATGAGGGTATAGCAAATAGTATATATACACAGTCAATTTTTTCTTCAGTTACACATGCATGTGGAATACATTTTGGCTACACCTAGGTATTATATATACACCACCGAGACGGCTTGACATTCTTTCTTTTCTGGATTATTTTGCAGTTCACGGAGGTGGATCTGCAGAATTACGGTAGTAGGTAGTATTTAATTGTTCCATAGATGCATTGAGAGTATAATTGGGGGGTGCTCTGTAGGCAACTTACCTATTGTGACAAAACCTGAGTCTGCATCATGTCGCATAGTCAGGTGCTCGTGAGTCACTCTAATGGAAACGTAAATCTTTTCCACGCCGTTGTTTGGCTTCGCCCAATCCGCTTCGCAAAACAGAGTCCACTGCAGACTATGATCTTCCAATGTGAAGTCTCTTGTCGTCTTCCGTGGTTGAAACTCGTCTTCCGGTTCACTCGATGTCTCAGACACCGTAATCATGGCTTTGAGAGGCATCGTGAGGAGCTCCCTGTTGCGGCAACGACGAGGGATCTTTGGGGTGAGTTTGAGCATCACGTCAGGAGAGGATGACAAGCACTTAACTGTTACTTTGAGTTCGATTTTACCCTGGTTAATTGTCATCGTCCCCAGTGGTACAGATGTTTGACGACGACTCCTCAGTTGACTGAGGGACACACTGCCTCCAATGCTGCAGATTTCACGTGCTGTGCTCTGGGGAGGTGGTTGGACCAGAGAGATGCTTGAGCTAATAGACCCTCGACTCTGAGCAGAATCTGCTTCATTTATCTGTTCTGTTATGGTCAGATGTATTAAACTACGATCATATATACACTTCTCTATTATTTTGGTATATAGCAAAGTAGCTATGTAAGAGCTGAAGTAGATTGAAGTCATCAATTTCTTGTAGGAAAGTCGCTCTTGACCCATTAGCTACAGGTTAGGGCTAAATCTCAACTTACCTCGCTTACTGCGTGGAGTTGCACCGGACATGAGCGACCCCCAATGCGCGGCGCTCGTAGCAGCGTGTGGCGTACTAAACCCCGCCGGGTTGTCAAACATGTCAGTGTCTTCCAACTTCACGTCTTCTGGCGCCTTGTCATAAACTGGCCGCACCATTAGGTCGAAGGCACCTGATTGCCGGTCGCCTCCGTGTTCTTGGCGACGACGACGAAATCTAGGTGAGAGGGACGCGCATCCGGGCCTTTTGCGGGGAGAAGAATGCTCCTGTTGCGTAAGGTTAACCAAACTGCCGGTCACCAATTGCCACCGTCTGTCTGTCGGGTCGGGCGAGCGGTTCCTTGCGTCGGTGGCCTCAATCGGCTTCGACCGGTACTCAGCGGAAGAAGAGCTCTTTGAATCTTGCATAATGTCTATTGAGACAAGAATCGCTACGTTTCAATGCCTCGACCTGCTCGTCTAAATGCACGCCCTATAAGCAACACCACAGGCTAAAAAGCATAGTATGGGGTGACATTATATTTAGCAGTAATTACCTCATACTAGCCTAGCTAGTTGATTCATAAGGTGTCAGTGTCTCATCAGCAGTGCTTGCGCACATGACTGTGAATGCCCTCGTAGCTGGGCCCTTGGTATACTTATATCATCACTAACGTGTGTGCGTTCCGTAGAGGATGCGTTCGGCGTTCGGAACTACAGAGCTAGCTATGGTTCTCGACGCAACACAAACCAACTGCGATTTTTTTCCTAGATATTCCCTGCTCCACTCTGGTAGCTGCAGATGTTAGACATCAAGCGTAGCGTCCGCGGTGCATTCGGCGCATGCGCAAACAAACAAGGTGTGGTGTGGAGCGTGTCCGGCGAGGGTATGTCGACTGACAGCGAAGGGAACGGCGATCCCCAGCCCTCGAAAGAAAAAGAAAAGGAAACGAAGCAAGCATACGTCCCCGTGAGCTCCTACCGCTACCTATTTCGAACTTACCCTCTCACTATTATTACGCAACGATATCCAGGGACGAGCAGTTCCAACGGAAGTGGTAGCAATAGCAGTGGCTCCAACAGTTACTAACTACGATGCAACAACCTACAAGGATTTCCCTACCGATCTTCATGACGTCGCCGTCGGCGGAAATCTTGAGCAGGTAGCAATCACAGCCAGCGTTCAGCTGTAGCTAATACCTTTATTCCTTGCCGGTTTTGGAACCAGCGTGCATATACAAGTGGAAAAATCATTTCTTCAAAATGAAAGGGGGATATAGGGATGGCTTGAAGCACCAA
>CASHTH010000717.1:0-34923 GCA_030341885.1 Geodia barretti
CTGGTGGTAAAGGTCCGACAATGGCAGTTGCAGAAAGCCAGCTCACTCACCAGTTCACTGCCACATCGTCTGGTCCACTCTGACCAGTTCCGACATTGACTTTCATCATCTTAACCCCCAAGAAGATGCTTTGTAGCTAGCTTGTGTTTGATCAGTTCTTAATATGTTAATTATAGTAGATTGTGTACTCTAAATGATGTCTTTATAATAATGAAGGGACAATATTATGTAACAGGCCGGACGGGGTGGCATGCGAATTAAATACCTGAGTGCAGGAATGCATGAAGGCACCGTTATTTCCAATTACTATAACTAGTTGAAGATGCATAACTTTAATCACTGTGTATGAATGTGCACACAATGAAACTTCGTCACAGTCCCTCTCACATCTACGGCTCTTCAAACAATTGCAAGGCAAAATGACATGAATGTTGAACATTGTATTTGTCTTGTGTGTAATGTTGACATCACTTTCACTGCTTTTCCCCCTGATTTCAAACATGCCAACATTACAAGCTCAGTTTTTGGAGTATGCCGTTGCTGTTTTTTTCCGCAAGCAATGCCGGTTTTTTAATTCAAGCCAAAATTAATGACAGTCAGAGTCGAGTCATTGTATTTGTTGGCCAGAATATTCATGCCTTGGTCATTTTCGGAGAACAATGGACCTCTTTGGCTGATGCTGTTGATCAACAAAGTTTGTTGGCATTCTCCAACCATTACATGTGTACATCTTCAGTGCGGAGTGAGAAGGTTCAGTACAGTCGAACCACCCAGAACTCATGTGAATGACCCCTTCACTGGTTCATTACAGTCGAACCACCCAGAACTCATGTGAATGACCCCTTCACTGGTTCATTACAGTCGAACCACCCAGAACTCATGTGAATGACCCCTTCACTGGTTCATTACAGTCGAACCACCCAGAACTCATGTGAATGACCCCTTCACTGGTTCATTACAGTCGAACCACCCAGAACTCATGTAAATGACCCCTTCACTGGTTCATTACAGTCGAACCACCCAGAACTCATGTTCGGAGTGGTGCAACTGCATCAAACCTCCTCGAACCTTGTTTCATTCATAACTCCATCCTTTCATCTGTTAGTAGAGGGAAATTGTCACTCACGTTGTGAAAGAACATGAATGATTATCAACCTTGTATCTGTTGTTTTCATGAAGCTCATCCGTTTACATCCCCTTCGGTTTTTCCACGTGTCTGTCTAAGAAAATGGAGCTTACTTTATATACATACATAAAACAGCATCCCAGGTGACCAAGACACCTCTGTAACTGCGCGGACATATAATTATAGCCATCCCCATCATCCACCTCAGGAGGTGCCTCAGTAAGGGAAGGAGAGTAACAAAATTAATGGTGGGAGTGAGGCAGAGTCGTTGATATGGACAAGTTCCAAGCCGATATTGATTCTCACGTTGAGGCCATCTTGGACTCTTCCAACATTTCAAATGAGGCACAGAAGTGCAAACCCTCGGTGCAGTTTGCACAGGTAAGGTAAATTGGGCTAACTCCGGACGCGGGGGTAACTTCGGACAAGGGGTATAACACCGGCCTCGAAGAAGACGCGAGGAAGATTTGTTAGCACTTTGGTACTCAAGCGAATCTTTCTCTTGTATCTGAATTGCAGGTTATGTCCGTGTATTACCCAGTGTCCGAAGTTACACCTTACTGCTAATTGATGATTTTTAAAATAGTTTTTTATTCATTTTTAAACGCTGGAATTTTCTTATTGAACGTTGATGGTGCGTGAAGGTACAGCAGTAAACAAAAAGCAAAACAAACAGAAAGGACAAAATAAAAGAACAAAAGAAAAAACAAAAAGCACTAAAGTGCAAACCCTCGGCGAACTGCGCATGCGCGATACCGCTAATGATGGGAGCTGGGCTATTAGCGGTCTCCCGCTAGTAGCTCGCGGAGAGTCTGACACGGGCTAGCTACGATAGTAGATAGCATGCGGGAGTCGATACACACCCTTCACTGTGGCTTCATGTGCCTCCAAGGTACACATAGCAAGCGGATCAGGTCGAGGTGAGCCAGCATGTATACTGCGTAGATCGCGTCTAATACACGCATGCGCACCGCTTATTGATGGGTTGGGCCACGCAACGCTGTCCGCGACCGTGCCAGTTTGTCGCTCTCGAACGCAGTCGTTTCAGCAAAATCGCCGTTTCACTTTTTTAGCCCCTGTACCGCTAAAGCTGTTGGTATCGCTCATAAGCCGCCTCGTTGCCTGTAGTGCGAGAATAGTCGTAGACAGACACACAGAACGACTACCGTAACCCTCGCTGCGCATGCGCGCCGAGGGTTAAATAATTAGCTACAAGTGATTCCATCAGTGAGACTGAAGGCGGCGAGCCCACATAGTAGCATTCTCCTCTCCACAAACAGATGGACAAGCACTGGAACAAAATTGTGAAACTGCTTCTTCGGAGTTGGTACCAAGCCTCAGTCGGCCGATTCTGGAGATTTGTAGGGCTGCATCGTGGCTCCAACCTCCCAGTGTCTCCACAGCAAGGGGAACAAACGACACTCCTGCACCTGCGCATTCGGCATTTTGAGCTACCATCTTTCTTTCCTCGGCCAGTTTCAGAGCATACTTACCCCTTCTCGGAAGCAGCGCCTGATTGTGTGAGCGGTTGCATAGTGGAGACAACGGTAACGTCCAAAGCAGGTATAGGGACCTCTTTTCGAGGGGCCAGTGCTGCGGATACTAGTGGTCTCCGAAGAGTCTGACACGGGCTAGCTACAGTTAGTAGATAGCATGCGGGAGCCGATACACGGATTTAGTTGTGAGTACTTGTGCCTCCAAGGAACACAGAGCGATCGGACCAGGTCGAGGTAAGGCAGCATGACTAGCTACGCACATTGACTTTTTCGCTTGCTTTCACGGCATATCTCTCGAATGCAGTCGTTTCAGGAAAATAGCTAGTTTAGTTTTTATGCATTTGAAGTTCTGAAGCCGTTCATTTGGGGTATAGGCTGCCTCGTAGCCTGTGGTGCCAGAATAAGCTTCGACCCAAACACACACACACACAGACAGACAGACAGTCAAACCAAGCACTGTAACTCTCGCTGCGCATGCGTGCCAGAGGGCTAAACCCACAGTGTGCAATTTTTCTTCAGCAATTTATATATCCCACTCCCCACTCTTTGTAACCATCGCTAATTCTTTTTCCTAACTGCTATAGAAAAATACATCATTACTGATAGAAAAAAGAAAAGCACTAAGTTCAAACCCTCAGCAAATTGCGCATGCGTGGTACCACTAATTGACGGGTTGGGTTATTAGTATGTGTTTACTCGTGGTCTCCCGCTATAGCTCGCTGAGAGTCTGACACGGACTAGCTACAGTAGTAGATAGTATGCTGGAGTCGATACACTCCCTTCGTTGTGACTTGTCTCGTTGTGCGTAGTTGCATAAAGCGTGGTAACAGACAGACAGATGGACACACCCACGAACCAAGTACCGTAGCCCTCGCTGCGCATGCGCGCCAAGGGTTAATGATTAATCAAAGTGCATACATATTTCAATGAGGGAACTAATAAATGATGTCTTCAACTGAAGGAAAATCACTCAAAATCCATTCTTGTCTACCTGGAAATATTTTCATGGTAATAAAGTTGCATAATAATAAATAATCTTACCTTCAAAACTGGTTCTCATTACTAGGAATGCACACGCGCATATTTTGCCTCGCGCCTGCCAGCCAATGTCCGACTGAGGCCGCTCGTGCGCGCTCTCTACTGACTGCACGCGAAGCCAGACTTCCTACGAATCTGCGCGCACGGCGGAAGCTAGACGTGAATGACGGAAGTTGACATTCCGAAGCGTGACTAATTGACATTCTTAAGCGTGACGACACGTACGTACGTACATACGCACGCATATCGCGAGAATACAACCCGGAGTAGTTGCCTCACGCTAACGCGCTCGGCAATTATTCGTTAATAATATTGGCGTAGGCTTTTGCAACTCATATCCTAGCCTTTTAATATCCTCTTCATATGAAGGAATATCAACAACTTAAAGCGTTAAATTGATAAATAAAGACCGATTGCATGACTCACTTTCAGCCCTACTGTTCTGATCTTCCCTCCCCTCGACCCGCCATACTGGTACTGGGGTTACACTAAGTAGCAAAGTTAACGTTTGAAGTTTGCTGCTTTTTTTAATACTAACCTGCTTTGAAGAGGAAGATGGTGGTATGCACTTTCCCCTGAAATATTTGAATTTACTTCGGAGTTGCATTTTCCAAGTCTCCTTCATAAAATAACAAGTGTAATTAAAAATTGTATCGACTGAGTACTCACATAGCTATTTCTTCAGTGTTGGGTATTGGGTTACAAGGGCTTGACAAACTCCATTATACTAAGCCGACAAAGGAAATTCAGCGTGTGCTAGCATACGGTGGGCAAGAAAATTTATAATCTCTACACACTGGCCCCGCGTAATCACTCATTTCTCAATTCCCTCACGCATCCGTCTGGAGAACACGTCGGGAACACAAGCACTAACCCATGCTGCAGTACCCATCGCTGGTGCGCTGCTGGCTGTGATATTGGGCTCAGAGTAGCTAGAGCTTAAAACATCAGTGCATCTACGTAGCTATGATCAGTCCTTATGTGTTGTTTGACGGGGTTGTATGACGCTATAAGTTTCTTCACCGCTTTTCTATCTCCTATGAGTGGGAATAACTCTTTCAGATCAGTTGCGTCCAGGTCAAAGAAAGGCGAGCCACATGATAAGTTTTTCAAAAAATTTGCAGACCTCCTTCGGAGACATTTCCCGTCGACACAACAAAATCGCAGTTCTTCTACATCGAAATCTTCTATCGCGGCCTTCGTAGCCATGGTATTGGTCTGATGGTCAAGATGTAAGTTGATGACAATAGCATGCTTTCATTTACTAGCTTAGCTAAGAGATACTAGAATTTTATATTATGGCCCTTGTGTGCAGTTATTTCCATGTGAATGTGAATATTATAACATAAAACCATAATGCAATTTGATCTCTATAACTTATTTCCGAATATCATGCAAGTAAGTAAATTCATCCGCTTGGTCAGTTAAGACTACAAACACACGGTGGGTAGTAAGAATAGCACTGCTTGTGTCTAGTACAAATACGTATGTCTAGTGAGTGTTTCAAAGAGTAAACCTAGCAAACACAAAACAGTAAGGAGCAGACAGATTTTGCTGTGATGCATGATTAAGTTAGCTGCAATGCAAGGTGGTGGTACCATAAACTGAAATTTTCCCAATTCTTCCTACACGAGCAGGAAATTTCCTATATAGACATGTTCCTGTAAAATGTGACTCTGATTTCAACAATATTTCCTACACTATGAAGTTTAGTACTTCCTTATTTTGTTTGGAGCATGTGACTTGTGTGTCTTAAACTTCACAAACACAGCACTTAAGCCTTGAATTAATTATTGCAATGAAGTAAGCTGGACTATGTTAGATGGTTAGAAGACTAAAATCTACGTCATTTGCATTAAGTCCGTATTTCAAAATGAATTCTGTCGACTTAGTGCATAGCTGATTCGAATCGACCAATCAGATTTGTTAGTACGAGGTTCCTGATTTCTCATATGAACCTCGTGAGCTAACAAAAGTAACATGAAAACATGATATGAAACCTTGTTTTTTCTGTTGATTTTCAACAAGTTCAACAGCATTTCATGTAGGAAATGTATCCCGCAAAACATGATCTGTAAAAAATGTTGATCAAAATAACTGATATCTTGATTTTCTTTTTCCACGAGACAGTTTTCTGTGTCTGCTTTGAGCCCATCTCCTTCCTTGCCATGTACATTAGATAGCCAGGCAGCTCACGCCCGCCCACAAACCACCGCGCCACACGCAAATAAGGGGGTGGGGCACCGCGAGCGAGTGCGCGCGACAAAGCTACTAAGGCGAACGCCTTCGGTATAGCAGCCCGCACAGCACCTGAATTCTCCACTCTCGACTCTCTCTGATTGCGATGGTTCGCGCAGGTCTCCTGTCGCGTTTCTTCAGATGAGTGGCGGAGGACAGCCCCGCAGTGGGAGTAGCTAGAGCGGCGGAGCAGCGTATCCTAGCGTTCGGCGTTCAATAGCCCCGCACGGGATGACGGTCTTGCGCTCTCGTCTCTTTCTCGCATCTTTCTGCTTGGAAACGCGGCTGTGCGCGTATACGGAGCTGATTTGCTCTGCACTAAACATGTTATGTACTCCGTATACTCGGGACATACCGGATTTCAATGAACCCTCAGGCCCTCCGCGTAGTGCCCTCGCTGCGCTCGGGACACTACAAACGCGGAGGCCCTCGGGTTCATTGAAATCCGGTATGTCCCTCGCACGTAGTACATAACATATATTTATACCGCCTTTTGAGGTCGACGGTCACATATTATAGTAAGTCACTCAACCTTACCTAAATTGACTGTCTCTTCTTGGAGATTAACACACAGCCACTTAACCTAAAGATAAAGATAAATGAAATACACTATAATGAAAAACCTTGGCAAAACAGCACAACATTAGCAAAAAAAATGTGTGTTCAGTACTGAGGTACATACACACACATCACCGCTAATTGTGATCCACTATGGTACAGTGTGGCGCAAAAATACAAAAATGACGCATCGTTCAAATGGGCAGCACAAACTGCATACAACGGTAAAATACCACACAATCGTACAGCGGAACATGCAAACACTGGCACATTATTCTCTGAGCATTACTTAAAAATTTGACGCGTGGATTATGACATGGCAATATAATGTGGAGACAACTCCCAGAAATATTATACAAGAGACACTGCAGATGCGGCAAACGCTACGAGCTGTAGTTCGATTTCCATCTTATTACAGACTTGTACTCCCATCTAAGTTTGACTGCATGGCTGATCAATGTTCCCAGCTGTGATTACAGGGACTTGGCCTGGACATGCACCTTATACAGGAAAAGGACAAAGCAAGAGTTCAAAAATGATTACAAAACTACTGATCATGGGGAAAGGCTTAGGCTAGCTGCTATGAGGAAGCACAAGGGCTTAGACGATAAACATCACTAAGCTGAAAGTCCAATATACGGTCCTGGTGTGCCACTAGGTGATATCCCTGGCACAAGCAAGTGCAGAAAACATTATAATCTGAATGTCTATCATTCCGTCTGTGCTGCGGCCTCTCTCATGCATCCATGTAATCCTAAACTGAGGGATGTGCTTCTGCTCTGGCACGACAAACAATATTCCCCAAAAAACACTGTAAAAATGGGGGTGTCAAATTTTGTGAAGTGCTGCAACGACACCGCTGTGTTCCAGTTGCACTGCCGTGTCGCAGAAACCCTCCAATGGTGTTGTCACAACGCTCACAGGTCGGCCACGCCTTCCAGTCCTACCACACTCGCAATGTGGGTCTTCAGCAATGGGGAAGCGATCTAGGGAAAAGCAGAGAGAGAGGCGGCGATACCAGAAACGGAAAAGGCTTAAAAAGCTACAAAAGCTACCTCGGAAGTTTGCATGTTTTGGCAACTCCGGAGAACTCAATGAATGCGGAAGATGGTACCACCTATCGAGACGACCTCGATTCGGAGATCCCAAACAGTTGTTCTGGCGAAACCTACCTTGCACTGACTCTGTAAGGTCTTTGAGATGCCCTGATAATATTGATAGCCCTCTGATAGTTCACCTAGCTCGCCGCCATCTTCCCCGAGCTCGCCTCCGCCTTCCCCGGTCATGGCCGTGACAGCACTGTTAGAAAACGTGATGCCTATTGTTGTAGTCGATAAGAACAGGAAGCTTGAGGTTCATATCTCCGACCCTAAATACGCAAGATTGCCTTGAGCAGAAATAGTAAAAGTTTCTACAGAGGAATGTTTTTTTGCAAAATTGATGGCCACAAAAGGAAGTCCCAAATCACCATCAGGTGTCTGCGTGATAAAGTTGAAAGACTTGAAAAAGAGTTATCCATCACCGAGAACAGTTTTAAGATCAAGAAGGAAGAAGCTGTAAGTAGAGTAAGAAACTTTTGGAGGAATCTCATTGTGGGTGACACTCATGGCGAAAAATGGTTCAGGCAGCAAGTAAAGAGCTGCATGCTAAAACGTAGACAACAATAATCATTTGTGTAAACTTTATATATTGCTCCTTAAACTGTGTATTGTTAACCCTCGGCGCACATGTGCGAGGGTTACTGTAGTTGTCTTGTGTGTGTGTGTGTGTGTGTGTATTTGTTACCGCTCTAGCTGCTTCAGCGTCCGTTTATATCCACAAGCAACGATACACACAGGTTTCTCGTAGGCTTTTCTTGGATTTTGACTTGTGGATTTTCGAAAAAAACCTTCCGTTCCAAAGTCCAATATGCAAATGAGTTACAGCTCACCACGAGCCGTTTGTGCACACTTTCGGGACCAACGAAACGCAGCAGCTACTCGAATGACAACTGGTCGGTGGAATGTTGCTTCAGACGCTAGCTACTGCTGCAAGCGGCTATGCATGATGAGCCACCGACAGTAGGTCAAAGCAAGACGGCCTGCGTGTAAGCGCTCCGCTCAATGTAAGCGCCAACGTTGGATCAACGTCGCGCATGTGTGGAAGCCGTCCCACATGGTGTCGTCCATCTGACAAATTGATGCAGGATGTATTCATTGCCGATAAAACAGGAACAGCTCGAGTCACACTCTGGGAAGAAAATGTTGGTAAAGTAGAAGAAGGAAGAAGCTATACTCGGAAAAATTTTGTTGTTCGTGTTTACCAGGACCTCACTATGGGAGAGGATGCAGAAGTTATTGCGATAGAAGATATTGGAACAGTTGCTCTGCTACCTGAGGAAGATTCCGAGCATGACTCTGCAGAATGTAACTGCCATTGGCGTTCCCCATTTAGACTCGCACTTTTCATGACGAAAGCACATTCCATTCTAACGATGGTCAAGGGTGGCTTTGGGCTGAAGTTGGAAAGCAACCTATTCGCCCAAAGATAACATTGCTGTTATCAAACTCGAGTCGTAGTGTAATTACTAATTGCTTATTAAAATTTTGTCTTGTATATTTCATGGTCACCCTGTGTGTCGCTTAAATCTGCTTTAACTTTTCCCCTCTTCTGAAGATATATTTTTAATGAATTTTCATATTGTGACATATAAAATGCGATTAAGTTGAAAATGAAAAGCTTAAAAAACATTTTGTCTTCTTAAAAAGTGCATATGCCACCTATATATATATACTGCATTAATCCCTGCCCAAGAAAAGGATTTTTAAGCACTTGCAGCAGTGATATGAAGCCATCTAAGTTTCTGGGTTACCATGGAAACCATTCCTTGTTCTGCAATCACCATCCTACAAGTTTGCAAAGTTTCACTAGCCTACATCCTTCCCCTAATGAGTTATTTTGGATGATGTCATTGTCATCAACTTTGGACTTTTATGATGTCCTGCACTATACTCCAACGATTTCTCCTCGTGTTCAAAGTGAATCTTATCCGATACATCGGAACCTAACTCGAAAAGATCCTTGAGCACAAGATTGGTGGGGAAGTGTTTTTGAGTCGAAATGATGAAAATCTATGTGAAATAGCTCCACTTCTTGGCGACCGTCTGAAAATCAAGCGGTTGATATCGGAAACACTTACGAAACTGGACACTGTAAGTGGGTGGGTGTTACCGGTGTACCTACGTACTGATCCGTTCTTTACTCATAGCCTCCTAGCAGCACATCACCTAATACCCCCTCAACTGTTGCAAGCGAGAAGTATACTTCTACACCATCCCTTTCACGGACATGGATGTGTGCACGTTGAAAGGGATGGTGTAGATTGTCCATTCTGTGGCGACATTGATGTTGATGCACACATCCCGCCCAACACCACATGATTTGGACACTATCTCAAGGCGGCTTATAGAGAAGCATCCAAAACTACAGGACGCTGTCGACAAAGGATATGTAAGTAGTACATTTGACGTTTATGCTTAACACGTCTGTGTAATACGCAGGGATCTTGGAGAAGTAAACTAAGCACAAAATCTGCACCGTCCTAACCGTGCACAGAAAGCAGGTATCACAGTGTCTCCTCCATCAAAGAGAGCGAAGATTCCCCAGCATCACCACCTGCATCTGATACTGCTGAATATGACGGGAATGTTGGCTTTCTCCAGTTGTCCTTCATGTCAAAGAAGTGGTCGTTGGCTAGCATGCTGACCATGCTTGAGGAGACTGCGGAACTTCGCCGTACCTGGATTCGCGAGGAAAATCCATCTGTTAGCGAGATTTTGTAAAAGTTTCCTATATTTTATATCGTTTGAGCACATCGAATTAGACGGAAAATAAGCTCCCATTGTTGTGGAATGCGCGCATGCGCGAAATGCGCCAAGTAGTCTGGCGCACGGTTGAGAGTGTATAAAATGCATGGCATTGAGCAGGGGAGTCATCTCTCGGCAATTGCTCTGGCTCTTCGGCAAAAATTTTATTCTTCGGTCTGCTGTCTACTGCCGCGTGGAAGTTATCACCGATGGACGACGAAGGCGGTACGTCCTCCAGTTCTGGGTGCCGGCGAAGCCGTGATCCCAGCGACGACGGTCCCGTCACTCAGAGCGAGTTCCGCCGGTTGTTTTCTGCCATTACCAATGTTCAGGGTCAGCTGTCCTCCATGAAGTCGGAGATGTCTCGCGACCGCCAGGAAGCCGACGATAGGCTTGTGAAGCGTATGAAAATCCAGCAATCTACAGTGTTCTCCAAGAAAGGGAACGAGCGCCAGTACCGCTTTAACGAAGACGTCAAGGACAAATTCCGAGCGGCGGCGGCAGTGTTGGATACTACTCCTCCTAAAGTGGAAAAGGCGAAGGCGCTTCTTAAGGAAGGTGAGGAGTTACTTGATAAACGGCAGAAGCTGATAAATGACAGAGGCTGATAAAATTAGCGGACACATCAGAGCACGGCTGGTCGACTGTTGATTAGTACGTTGATGACGAGCTGGCTGATGATTCAGACGATGAGAAACGTCTTTTTAGAGCTGAAGCTAGAGCTGGTCGTAGAATAAAAGTGAAGGCAAATAAATCTAAGAAAGCACCTAACAGTAAAGGGCGGTACCAGTTCTACAGCCGTTTTGGATTTGGGTCCAGCGGGGGGCAGTCTAGCGGAAAGAAAAGATCAGTTCTTGATTTGAGGATCATTCATCGGTCTTTATCCAAACACAAGTTTAAGTATGAAGGGCTTAACCTTGTCCCTGATATGTGCGGCAAGGGTGATTATTTTGTTAACTTTGATTTGAAGTCAGGCTACCACCATGTTGATAATCATGTTGATTCTTGGACATAATTGGGGTTCTCATGGGTGTTTGAGGGTGTTAGGGGGTTCTTTGTGTTCAAAGTTTTACCTTTTGGCTTGACTACTGCTTGCATTGTATGCACAAAGTTGTTGTGACTGCTGGTTAAGTGTTGCCATTTTGCTGGTTTGAGGGTCATTCTCTACATTGATGATAGCATTTGTGTTGGAAGTACAGCAGCTGAATGTATTGTATATGTCGTGTGTTTGCTATGGTATTGCTGGATAGTCATGGCGAAGATTCCTGGTGGCAATCCGCATTCCCTGTCTCAGTGTGCAGTACTGTCCAACCTCGGTGGTCAATGTGGTCCGACCTCGGTGGTCGATGTTGCCCGACCTCGGTGGTCGATGTTGTCCGACCTCGGTGGTCGATGCTGTCCGACCTCGGTGGTCTATGTTGTCCGACCTCGGTGGTCGATGTTGTCCGACCTCGGTGGTCGATGTGGTCCGACCTCGGTGGTCGATGTTGCCCGACCTCGGTGGTCAATGTTGTCCGACCTCGGTGGTCAATGTTGTCCGACCTCGGTGGTCTATGTTGTCCGACCTCGGTGGTCGATGTTGTCCGACCTCGGTGGTCGATGTGGTCCGACCTCGGTGGTCGATGTTGCCCGACCTCGGTGGTCAATGTTGTCCGACCTCGGTGGTCGATGTTGCCCGACCTCGGTGGTCGATGTTGTCCGACCTCGGTGGGCGAGCAGAAAAAGTATAGTTGTGGTTGGTGCCTGGCGGGCAGGAGTGGTATGTATAGTAGTACTGTGTCCAGCTAGGTATGTAGTGAGCATGCTAGTGGGGCTTTTTGCCCATTTTTTTCATTTTTCATGTTGGATTAATCTCCTGTATCAGCTGCTGATATATAGTTTCTAATTTGCTATCAAGATATTTTTCACCAGGGGTTTGGGTTGAGCACCAGGACTAGCAGGATGAAGAGTTGATTGAGCTGGCAAAATCCTTATCTGAGGTTGCCCTGCAAGGAAAAGCCCCAGCTACAATTCGGCAATATTAAAGTGGTGCATCTTGTTGGTGGAAAAAGCGGGGATCTTAAAAAAATATCGATGTTTTTCCTGCCTCTCCATTTTTTATCAGCCTATATACAAATTTCCTCATCCAAAAATCATCTACAGTGGCTCCAGTCGAGCAGGCAATCCATGCTCTCTCATGGGTTAACTCTATTGCTGTAGTGGATGACCCAACACGGCATCCACTGTGGTCGCAGGTGCCAAGCCGAATTTGGCAAAAGCGGTATGCAAGAAAGAGCCTATTCCTCCAGACATTCTACAGAAGCTTGTGTCTAAGTTTGGTGGGGTTGAAGCATCACTAGCAGATGTCCGTACTTTGGCTATATGTTTGTTGAGTTTTGCAGGTTTTTTCCGGTATGATGAGGTTGCAAACCTCCGCGAGTGTGATATATCCATTTTCGAGGAGTAAGACAGATCAGTACCAGGGTGGTGATCGGTCGCACGGGTTCAGAAACATGTCCGATGAAGATGAATGGAGAGGTATATTGAAAAAGCCAATATTCCATTTGACGGGGAGAGAAGTTTGTTTCGTGGGTTAATTGCAGGTATGAGGCTTCGGCCGTCAGGAGGTCTCAGTTATACAAGAGTGCGAGAGCTTGTCCTTGAGATGCTGTCAGAGGTTTGGTTGGAGAAGTCTAAATATGGTCTGCACAGCCTGCGTGCAGGTGGTGCTAGAGCTGCGGCAAATGCTGGAGTTGCAGATAGATGGTTCAAGGGGCACGGGCGCTGGAACAGTGAAAATGCAAAGGATGGGTATGTTAAAAGACACTGTAAAAGACAGACTCAGAGTTACTCAGAATCTAGGCTTGTGAATTGGGCATAAATGTGTTTGGAGTCTTGCTCTTTCAGCTTTCTTTGTCGCCTCTCGCTGGTTGCACAGTCATTCCTGATTGGTAGTTGCACATGGCGCATGCGTGGATGATTTTGCATGCGGGCATGGGGTTATTATTATATATCGTTTGAGGGCAGCGAATTATGGAAAATAAGCTCCCATTGTTGTGGAATGCGCGCATGCGCGAAACGCGGTTGAGAGTGTATAAAATGCATAGCGTTGAGCAGGGGAGGCTATTCTCGGCAATCGCTCTGGCTGTTGGGCAAAACATTTTTTATTCTCATTGTGGATGGTGAAGATATGTTTCTTTTCAGTTCTAATTTGGCAGATAGAGCAAAGGTGGCTGAGTAGGGCTCATTGCTGCACAGAGGAGCTACTATGTGGACCTTGGAGCTCAGTTTGCAGGATTCAGGACTGTGGGGATGCTGGGGCCAGTTTGTGATTGCTGGCGGGTGTATTTGGAGGGAGCTACACATCTCTTCTGGAACATGAGAGAGCAGTGTGGCTTAATGGCCAACAGGCTTTAATTTTGTTTTGCTGTATGCTTTTAATACGGTTTTTTCCCCACTCTGTATTTTTCCTCTCAAAAGCAAAGGTTTTTTGGCTGAGTGGTGTTTTTCCCTTGAGTGATTGCTCAAAATTTAGGTTTGATCTGTCATTTTTCGGTTGTGCATCATTGTGGTATTGGATGTTGTGTCTTCTTGCCGGCAGCCCTCGCTGGTTGCACAGTCATTCCTGATTGGTAGTTCCGCATGACGCATGCGCTGATGATTTTGCATGCGGGCATGGGGAGCCAGGGAAACCCATGGACCAGTAAAACCAGGGAAACCCATGGAGCCAGTGAACCAGTGAAACCAGGAAAACCCATGGAACCAGTGAAACCAGGGAAACCATGGAACCAGTGAAACCAGGGAAACCCATGGAACCAGTAAAACCAGGAAAACCCATGGAACCAGTGAAACCAGGGAAACCCATGGAACCAGTGAAACCAGGGAAACCCATGGAGCCAGTGAACCAGTGAAACCAGGAAAACCCATGGAACCAGTGAAACCAGGGAAACCCGTGGAACCAGTGAAACCAGGAAAACCCATGGAACCAGTGAAACCAGGGAAACCCGTGGAACTAGGGAAACCCATGGAGCCAGTGAACCAGTGAAACCAGGAAAACCCATGGAACCAGTGAAACCAGGGAAACCCGTGGAACTAGGGAAACCCATGGAACCAGAGGAACCCGAGGAACCAGAGGAACTATAATGCCTGCCAGCAAAATTTTATTTTCATATAGCTTGATTTCAGAGTGAGAGAGAGATTTAAAAAAACTTTTTTCTTCATTGGCCTAAATTTTAGGATCTGGTGTATTTTGTCCCGTCCGGATTGAACAATGGATGTGATTGACCAATCAGATTGAAGCGTTTGCGAGCGTTTCCATGAAAACATGTCATTTACTCATCAATGCGCACGCTCACCGGACACGTGTGCGCGATCGCAGGTGTCATTTTTCGTTCACGAAGGTGTGATAGAAGTGAGTTTCTTCTCTTTCCTTGTTGAACTGCCTCATCCAGAGATCCATGTCCGACACTGGACGCAAGCCGTGGTCCAAGAGATGACGCAAGCAGGAGAGCGCTGCACGATTGCGTGAAAAGAAGCGGATGCGATTGCAGCCTTCCCACTCTCCTCCGTCTCCGCCACCACTCCCCGGCATCTCCCTCCAACCCCCTCTCGCGAGGATCGAGCGTCCCTCTCTCCCGTCTTCGCCACCACTCCCAGGCGTCTCCCTCCAACCCCCTCTCGCAAGGATCGAGCGTCCCTCTCCCCCGTCTCTGCCACCACTCCACGCCGTCTCCCTCCAACCCCCTCTCGCGAGAATCGAGCGTCCCTCTCCCCCGTCTTCGCCACCACTCCCCGGCGTCTCCCTCCAACCCCCTCTCGCAAGGATCGATAGTCCCTCTCCTTCGTCTCTGCCACCACTCTCCCTCCAACCCCCTCTCACGAGGATCTAGCGTCCCTCTCCTTCGTCTCCACCACCACTCCCCGCCGTCTCCCTCCAACCCCCTCCATCAACTCCAGGCCCTAGCAGAAAATCGTCCATCTCCATTCAATCTCTTGCCTGGAGAAGGAAGATAAGTGCTAGACAAAGAGCAGAGTACATGCGTCAGTGCAAGGAACTGCAACGTGACCCTCCTGCTGAGCTTTCTGGGGACCCTGAGCAGAGCAGTGACGATGAGTTTGATGCCCAGGAAACACTGGACGATTGGATGTTGACACTCCGTCTAGAACAGAGAAAGATGCTCTCTGTGACTCTGATGGAGAGCTTCAAGAGTCGCCAGAAAATGAACGTAAAGGAGGCAGCGACAGAGGCTGGTTTAGTGCACCCGGGCATAAATGTCCAACATTTCAAACGATTGTAACTTCCGTTCCGTAAATCCGACGAATGCGGGACAAGCGGCGTTGCGCTGCGCTTAGAACGGCATTTCTACTGGTATTTTTAAAGTTTTTATTTGAGTACGCACAATTTTCCTGTTCTACCCGTCTCTGACGTCATACTCAATGACGTCACGTACATTTTTATTAACTTCCGCACGGGCGCGGCATAGAAATTTTAGTTGGACGAGTGTGACAGAGACGGCGTGAGATATCTCGATGGCTCCTAAGTCAGCGGTGAAGCGAAAAGCTGCAGCAGCCTCCCAGATCGCTGCCCTGGAAAGGAAGAAGCAGCGAACAAGTTCTGAATCACTTCGCGCCGACATCGAGGCCGTGCCGACATCGAGCGCTTCACTACCGCTCGCTCTGGGGAACGCTGGCGTGAACGATGGAGCTACACCCAGTTCTAGCGTTGCTGGACCAACTTCTGGCACTGAAGCTCAGGGAGAAAGTGCACCTAGCGGCGAACTGAGTGCTAGCGTGCTGACATCGTCGTCACCAAGTGCCAGCACTGCCGGTAACCCCGAGAAGAACCCTGGCCCTGGTGCTGAGGGAAGTGACTGTGAACAAGGGGAGAATAGCGCTGATTCTGCCCCTAAAACACAACAAGAAGTCCTTGGGTCTTATGTTACCATTTAGTCGATCTGCTTTCATTCACTGAAACAAAGGCAGCAGAATTTGCAGCTCTTATGGTGAAGAAAAGCGATCGTTCTGTGCGGCGTTGGAGGAGCGGGCTGATTGAAAATGGTGGAGTACTCCCTGAATCCCAACAGGGACGTTACCAACGAAGTGGTGTACTCTGGCAAAATGAAGAGCTGAACAAGAACGCAACGGAGTACGTACGCGAGAATGCTGCAGTGAAAGGTCGACCAAATCTCACAACTGTCGACTTTTGCAAATGGGTGAACGAGAGCCTTCTTCCGAACAACACCCTTGAGCCTGGCTTCCCTCGCAAAATCGGACTCGAGACAGCCCGTCTTTGGTTGCACCATCTTGGCTTTGAGGTTCTGACAGTCCGAAAGGGAATTTTTATTGATGGACATGAACGACCGGATGTGATTGAGTCACGCAAGCTTTTTCTGCGAAAAATGACCAAGATTGGTTTTCTTCATTTCACCAATGCACCAACGGACGAAGCAATGAAAGCTCTCCCAGATGTTGACAGCCCCACAAACGAAAGGCGTGCGAAAACCGTGGTATTGTTTCACGATGAAACAACGTTTATGTCAAACGAGGATCAGTCAACACAATGGGGAATGACGGGGGAAAGGATGATGAAACCCAAATCAAGAGGGGCAGGCATAATGGTCTCTGATTTTGTTGACGAGCATTACGGGTTCCTTGCTCTCTCCGACTCTGAGTATGAAGCAGCTAAGGCATCAAATCCTCGCATCCGTAAATATGCACGCGAATTCCTGGAGTACGGAGAGAACAGGGAAGGATATTGGACAAGGGACAAATTTATTGCGCAAATGCAACGATCAATAGAAATCGCGGAGATAAAATATCCGAAAGAAGATGGATGGCGTCATGTATGGGTTTTCGATCATAGCAGCTGCCACGCTGCGATGGCTGATGATGCTCTTGATGTAAATAAAATGAATGTCAAACCTGGAGGAAAACAGAGAATCATGAGAGACACAACATGGAACTGAAAGGTGTGGAAGCTGTATTTCACTGAACGCGACGGAAAGAAAGTGGCAAAAGGGATGAAAACGGTATTGGAGGAACGGGGAATCTCAACTCTAGGCAAATCAGCTGACTGGATGCGACAAACATTGGGTGAACACTCTGATTTCAAGGGAGAGAAAAGCATGATAGAACACATGCTCATTCAGAAGGCTCACATCCCTTGTTTTTTGCCCAAATTCCACCCGGAACTCAATCCGATCGAGAGAGTCTGGGCACAGTTAAAACGTTACAGTAAAGCACACTGTAAATATTCATTACCCTCACTACGAAAAACTATCCCCCTTTCATATGACTCAGTTACAGTGGAAAACATCAAGAACCACTTTCGCAAAGTGCGTCACTATAATTATGTTTGGATACTTGGAAGGTCTTGCACCGGGAAAGGACCTCAATCAAGCCCTTCTAAAATACAAACAAGCTGTAAAATCACATCGTCGTATCAGTGTTAATGAGTAACAACACTTTATCCTTTATTTTCAGCACTTATAAACTCTACATTCATACTTATTGTTCTGTTTTATTTCTTGATTGTGGGTTCTCTGATTACTGAATTTGGGATGCGCATTTGAAGCAACAGAAAGAAGCTTTCCAAAGATTTAAACCATAGGTTTACAGTATTACCTATAGGCAATATATATGCCAGGTTAGAGATCTGTGACATATAAACTGTGGGAGCAGTTAAATTTTTTTTGAAAACGGTTAAAATTTAGGTTTATAATATTTAAAAAAAACAGAACCTAAAATGTTACAGTTTTAAACCATAGGATTACTGCAACTACTCATGGTCCCCTAAATAAAATATAAAGCATTGGAAAAATTTTTTCTCCTTGGACTAGTTAATTTTTTTTGGATTTTCATAAAAACGTTAAGTTCAAAGGTCACGAGCGTTTCCATGGAAACGAACCCCACAAAACTGAAGCCATATGAGTTGTGATCACGTGCAAAAAGTTTGAAGTCTCTAAGACAAAAGATCTTCCTATAATGCTTATTTAAATGTGGATGGTCAAAATGGACATTTATACCCGGGTGCACTATTCTATTGTTGGTTTCAGTGAGAAGTCAATACGAAGTACCGAAACGATTTCTTCGCCAACAAAGGAACTGTTACCCCACTGTTACGTGCAATATCTCTTTACCATTAGCAGTCCAACAAGTTACAGTGGAACCTCTGAGATAGGGACACTGTATGGGGAACTGCTTTTGTCTCTTGTACAGAGGTCGTCCCCGTCTCGGAGGTTTCACCTTCTAAACCCATCTTAGGGTGATATGTCGAGGGGGCACGTGACCTACTCCTCCACTATTGACTCAGTCAATAGTGTGATGCCGGGCTGGCTGGATTCGGTCTGTACCTATCCCCTACAGGGGGGGCCCTCATCATGACCGCCCAAAACAGGCGGATAGTAGCATAAACTTTCGAGGGGGTACGTGACCTACTGGCGAGTTGGACATACACAGCTCAAGTACACAACGACCCATTTGCCATGAGATGGTAGTATGTTGAATAGTTAGAGCAGTGTTATGCTTTCCACTGCATAGGGGATACCGAGAAGAGGACCTCTCTGTTTGTTTTCCAGCTAGTTATGTATGTCTCGCAATGTATAGGCATAATAACACTGCTGGTACTTTCCCCTTGAAAACTGAGCTGCCCCAATGTTGAAGGCATAAACATAAAGGTCTCAAGAGTGCTGTTACTTGCAATATCTCTTTACCACTAGCAGTCCAACAAATTACAGCGGAACGTCCGAGATAGGGACACTTGTGGGAACGGCTTTTGTCCATTGTACAGAGGTCGTCCCTGTCTTGGAGGTTTCACCTTATAAACCATCTTAGGGTGATAGGTAGGACATACACACGCTCAAGTACACAATGACCCATTTGCCATGAGATGGTAGTATGTTGAATAGTTAGAGCAGTGTTATGCTTTCCACTGCATAGAGGACACAGAGAAGAGAAATGTTCCAGGCTATCCCAGGAAGTTGTCATCGCCGCACACAAGCAAGGCAAGTACGAAAGGTGTGTACCACGATGAGACGCTGAACCTCAAGGTGGCCGAGTGGGCCAGAGAAAACGCCTTCATGAAAGGCAGGCCGAACATGACGGCACAGACCTTCTGCGACTGGATAAACAACAGCCTTCTTGTGTCCAGTCACCTCCCCCCTTTCTTCCCAAGGCTATGTACAGCTGTTCGTTGGCTCCAGCACTTAGGCTTCAAGCCTGTCAGCCATAAAAAGGGAGTTTATATCGATGGCCACGAGCGAGAAGACGTCGTGCGACATCGAAAGAAGTTGCTCAAAACACTGCATGACCTCCGCAGTTCTCACCAGCCGCTCCCACCCTGCAGCGATGACCCCCCCAGAATAAGTCTGGAGGAAGATGAGGAGAAGAAAGAACTTGTCCTCATCTTCCACGATGAATCAGTCTTCAACACCAACAAGGGAAAAACTTGGATGTGGGGGGGGGGATTTTCCCCAAGACCAAGGGAAGCGGAATCATGGTTAGCGATTTTGTTGAAGAGTACTTAAAGCTCTCACCCGAGGAGCTTGACCACGCCAAGTCAAAGTACCCCAACATTGAGCCTGCTGCTCGGCGTCTGCTGAAGTATGGAGCAGAAAAGGAAGGGTATTAGACTAGCGATCGTTTCATGGGGCAGATCAGGAATGCAGTCAGCATTGCTGATGTCAAGTATGGGGCTACACACACCATTGTGTGGCTCTTTGACCAGAGCAGCTGTCACAGAAAGTTTGATGACCTTGCTCTCCAATCAAGCAAAATTCTCGTAAAGGATGGGGGTCCCCGGAGAGTGAGGGACACTGTCTGGAGGGGGGGGGACCACAGTCCATGGTGTGGGCTCAAGCCTAAGTGTATTGCCGAGCTTACACAAACTTCACCCTTATCAGACTGCGGCAAATTATGCATCCCGCACTCGATTCCGTTACCGTAGACAACATCCGGAAGTTTGCAAGGAAAGCACGAGATTATGAGCAAGCCTACAGAGAAGGCCACAAGGCTGGAAAAGCTGTGGAAGATGCAGTTAAGGTGTATAAGTCACACAGAAGAGTATTTTCAGAAAACATTTAAGCCAGATCGGACTTCAACGTGTTCCTATGATGCAAACATTTTCCAAGTTTTTTTTGGTTGTTTTGTACACCATGCATTTTACTTCCTATATGAGCAACATGAGCCACTTCTGAGAACTGTGAATTCTATAATGCTTACGTGAGTACCACACCTTAGGAAATGCTAAAATTATTTTTTTGCTCTAATTGAGAGTACATTTCCAGGAAACGGCCTTGACCAAAGCCTGCCTTTTGGAGTGCTAATAGCGTGTAAAATAGTTGGGGGAATTCCCCCGGAGTGGTTTGGGAGCTATGCTGTTCTAAGTGTATGTGAAGTACAAGAACAAGCGGTCATTGTTCTCGTTGCCATGGCAACATAATTGAATTAAAACTACGTGATAACTTCTACCAGTCCTTCAAATAGAATAGCCTGAACTCACACTGTTTGAGATATATAAATATTATGTGAATTGGGGAGTCATGCTGGCAGGCACTATAGAGAAATCAAAGGAATGTGTACTGTACTTTATAAGTATTTAATGAGAAACAGTGTGATATCAGCAAGGGAAGGTCCTCGTGAGAGGACACAAACATTGGAAAATAAGTTTCACTCACTCTTGTACAAATAAGAATTAGTTATAATAGTCCTTTAAGTCCTCATGAAGACGAATCACTCCCTCAGAGTCACCACGGCTACACGCCTCTTTCAAAGTAGGGCCGACGAAATCATGCAGTGGCACACTTTATTCATAACCACTTTCATAGATAGTTTGACTAATGACCTCCCTGGCTCTTCTTTGTCATAAAAATTTATGTATTTGTTATATGTTACCCCAGCAATGGAGTGGAGCTTAGATTATCTGCCTGTGGACTCTAGTAGCACCAACAGCTGAGGGCTGAGTCACTCCCTAATCAACACCCACTTTGCTTTCCTTATAGGGAATTCAAGCATTGTGCTGGGGAAACCTATACTTAAGGGATTTTTAGGCGCTGAAGTATAGCACTATGGGCGCGTAATTGCTCTGCAACGCCACGTGCCACTTTAGTGGTGCGGAATTATGTATTATGCGGATGGGTGTGGCAACATTCCGCGCATGCATAATTTCACGTATGCGGAGAAATTTCCGCAATACTCCGCGGCGCGCAGTGTTAATAGGCTTTACTTTTTCAATACAACATCCTTTTTGCAGATAACAATATGGCAAAGTGGCCCCTCCAGTTTGAGTTCCCAAACAAGACTAAATTGCATGACTCCTCTCCCCTCCTAGCGCTATAATATCAACTCATCAGCATGTCACGATCACCGGTGTGCTTGCATCGCTCTCACCAATAAAGCCGACAAGATACTTCGATGGCAAACTCACAGGACGGAGAGGCAATTCTTCGTGTAGTTGGTTTTGATTAAAAAAAGCGCCAAGAATTACAATCTTACAGCAATCACCATACACCTGTCACTTTAATAATTCAGCAAAATAAATTCAAAGACTCTCTGGAAGTCATCTTAAAATCACACAAAAATTGAGCCAATTGAGACAGTTCAATGTTCCCAACCTGAAAACAATTGGTAGCTCTCTTGTTCGACTTAATGAAAATTGTAAAACTCAGTCCACAAGAAAGCGTGACAGTCAAGGTTAGTACAATCAAAGTACACGAACCACAAACAGTCACAGGAGGGAGAGTGAAGCAAGATATGATTGTTGCTGACACGACCGGAAGAGCAACGGTGACACTATGGGGGACTGATGTAGGGCTTCTTAAACAAAAGAATATCAATTGAATCGATTTGGAGATACGCCATTATCAAGGGAAACCTCAGCTGTCATTCCCGTCAGTTGCGTCAATCGATGAAATCAGCGATGTTGAAGATGTTGTCGAACCAACGACTTCGGACGAAGAAAGCGATTAAGAGAAACTTTTAGGCATTACTGTGTCAGGTCTAAGAAACCTGGAAACAATTACACATGTAAAAAAACTGTGCATTCCGTCAACTCCCATATTGGAGAGTGCACTGCATGTAGCACCACTCAAAAACTGACCAATCCAAAACAGACAGCAAAACCTATTCCGCAAAGCGGGACTAAGATGTTGACTTTGAGAGCCTACAATGAAGCACCGAGAGCTATAACTGACTCCCAAACCGAAGTCTCTGCCCAGGATCTTCTCTATGCCCCACCATTTGACTGCACGTACAACAAGTTTAATGTCATCACCGAAATATGTCGTAAATGAGTAACTGAACCTACCCAAGTCAATAAACACATTGAACTTCAACTTATCATCTTCCAAAACAATAATACTTTTTTGTATTGATCTCACCGACTTATCCTCTTCCAAAAAATTGGTTTTGTATTGATCATGCAATACACAAAACCACATTACCAAAATCACCCAAGATATACAACACACCATACACTGCATGGAGCTCCATACTTTAATACATAACTGCACTCCCCAGGCTCCTTCTTATATTACACTCCAATATACAGCTGACTTTGGACTGTTAGATACAATATTACTTGGCAAGTGGACATTTTAGGGAGCCCTCAACTACTACCTGCACTAAATACAACCTTTTATGCACATGCTTATACACATTTCGGCGCCGAGGGTTTGCACTTCAGTGCCTACTAGTTTATCCTGGATTCATTTGTCTTTGCACTGAGTTGAGTCAAAACACCTACATGGCTTTGGGTTGTCCTAAGTATACAATTACTATATATGAGAGTTAAACCCCCTTTAGCCCAGGTTACAGCCAGGTGGCGGCCGTTGGGTCGGCGGCGTGGGTGCACGGCCGGGAAGGTGCGCATGTGCAGAGTCGGGTGGAACAGTGCGCTGCTGAGACATGGCGCCCGAAACAAGAACGATTTTGTACCCATCCTAATCATGGCTACAGAGAGCGGAACACCTTCAGCCGAGGGCAACACACCGGCTATTCCGAACCTGAAGGCCCTGCTGAAGGAATCGCTTGCCGAGATCGGAATCGCCTGACGCCGGGAAGGCGCGCATGCGCAGAGTCGGGTGGAACAGTGCGCTGCTGAGACACGGTGCCCGAAACAGGAACGATTTTGTACCCATCCTAATCATGGCCACAGAGAGCGGAACACCTTCAGCCAAGGGCAGCACACCGGCTATTCCGAACCTGAAGGCCCTGCAGAAGGAATCGCTTGCCGAGATTCTCGCGGAGTCGCCGTCTCTGCTCCACCCGCCGACCTGTACGCCACATGGTGAGTACCGTAGTTCCAGCATGAGCCCGTGGAGGGGGTGCGCACAGTTGTTGTGGATTGGGGCTGGCGTGGAGTGGCAGCCGCGGTGCCCCCCCCCCCCTTTAGGACCGACGGTGCCAGCAGAGAAAGTTGATCTGGAGTCTCAGGACGTTATGTGCATCAGGAGGATCTGCAAGAGCTAGAGAGTTGCATCCGAGAGAGCGAGGTACACATTCCGGAAGGGGTGGGACGGATAACCATGCCCCTTCGGTATTCCTTGTGGGTGAGGGATATGCGTGAACACCCAGACCCGGTGTTTTCCGGGTACATCCGGAGCGGTATCCAGCAGGGTTTCCGGATAGGTTTTCAGTATCACGCCCACTACTGTCGAAGCACCCAACGGAACACTGTGTCGGCGGGACAGCACCCGCTACCCGCCCAGCGGTACTTGGAGAAAGAGCTGGCGGTGGGGCGCATTGTGTGACCTCTGCCCGGGGATGTTGAAGTGCACATTAGTTGTTTTGGGGTTATCCCAAAGCTGCACCAGCCAGGAAAGTGGCGCCTAATAACTGATCTGTCGTCGGCGGAGGGCGCAAGCGTCAACAACAGAATCGATCTGCGCTTGTGTTTTGTCAACTACATCACGGTCGACGACGCTGTGAGTACAGTCATCAGCCTGGGTTGTGGGGCGCTGCTGGCGAAGTTTGATTTGGAGAGCGCCTACCGCCTGGTCCCCGTCCATCCACAGGACCGGCTCCTACTAGGCGTGAAGTGGGAGGGGGCTACATAAGTAGACGGTGCACTGCCGTTCGGGTTGTGGTCAGCCCCGAAGGTGTTCACGGCGGTAGCCGGCGCTATGCTGTGGATTATGAACCAGCACCGGGTGCAGCACGCCATGCATTACTGGGGCGATTTCCTGGTGCTGGGTCCCGCAGGATCTGACGGTTGCGGAGAAGCCCTTGCAGAGTGCCTGCGGCTGTGTCAAGAACTGGGTGTGGCCGTTGCTCCGCATAAGACTGAGGGTCCCAGTACGCAAATTGCATTCCACGGTATCGTGATTGACACAGAGAGACTAGTGGCGCCTAATAACCGATCTGTCGTCGGCGGAGGGCGCAAGCGTCAACGACAGAATCGATCCGCGCTTGTGTTCTGTCAACTACATCACGGTCGACGACGCTGTGAGTACAGGGTGCTCGTCTGCAGTCACAGTTGGTGGATTGGAAGGGGAAGAAGTCGTGCTGCAAGCGTCAACTCCTGTCTCTGATCGGCCAGCTGCAGCACGCTCTCGCGGCTGTTCCTCGCCCATGTGCTCTTCAGTCGTCAAAGCAGTGAGGGAGTTGTGGGGAGGTGTGTCCTGGCCTTCGCGCCAGTCTTCGCCAGATGGCGCTTTACACCCTTCATGACGTAGTCCAGGAGTGGCAGTAACGCTCCCTTGAAAGGGTCCCGCTAACCGGCCCTGATTTGATGATAGAGCACTCCTGACAAATATGTTTTATTGTCCTGTTTCAGGCCCTCGTCGGCCAGCGACGTGGCAAAACAACATAAGACGACCTCCGTCACAGGTGCACATGCATAGTTATTAGTCTGACAGTACCGAAGAAAACGATTTGCTCCCGACAGATAAGTCAGAACTGAAACTTCGGCTAGTCCTTGCACAAAGTAGAACGAAGAACGGACATCCAGGTCGGCGACGCCCAGTCCGGGGTTCCGCCAACGATGCTGTCCATCAGACAGACTGTGATTGGAGTGCCTCGACTGTCTGTCCTCGTGTTGAGCTGCAGAAACAGGGAGAGATTGTCACGAGATAGTGTCCACCGCTTCGCTGTACTTTCCGGGTAGGTGCACCGGTAAAAGGTATAGCTGATAATAGGCGACGATGAAAAAGAGGCATCGCATTAAATACATGACTAAGGGGTGCTTGGACATTCTCGAACAAATAATAGCGACAACTGCCGCGTTGTCGCACCGACACTCAACAGTACGACCCCACCAATGCGGTCCCCACACAGCACATGCAAGTACTACCGGTTCTAGCCCTTTGACGGTTATGTGAACTGAAGCCCAGGAGTCGGGCCACTGCAGCTGAAACCAGGCTCCTGTGGCCGTAAACGCTCCGCACCCCAGCCCCAGGTAGCATCCAAGGTCAGCGTGGCCACAGGAGGACCCCGGCATATACTCCCAAGTGCCGACACCCCATTCCAGTCCTCTAGGAAGGTATCCCACCACAGCAGGTCGGATTGGAACAACTTGTTCTGGCGAATCTGGTGGTGTGGCTTTTTGCCCACGGTCGACAACTCGATCATTCCCTGAAGAAAAGCACCACCTTACACGCAGGATACTAAGCTGATGTGGGCGGCGAGCTGTCTCTGTCTTTTCGGCGTCCTGCAGGCAGGAGAGATGACGGTACTCAGGAATGGGGGATATGACCTGCAGATGCATCTTTACCTGTCGGATATCGCACTCGACGACAATAGGCGCCATTCTCTAGCTCTGGTGTCCATCAAGCAGTCGAAAACAGATCCGTTCTGTCAATGGGTCGACACTTTCGTGGGTCGCACGGCTACCGATCTATGCCCGGCGTCGGCTCTTCTGGACTATCTTAAGATCAGGGTGTTTGCTCCTGCCCCCTTGCTTATTTTTTAGGATGGTTGGCTCCTTACCCAACAGCACTTCGTTGATGGGGTGCACGACGGTCTGGAGAAGGCAGGTGTCGATCAGTCAAAGTTTTGTGGACACAGTTTCAGAATAGGCGCCGCCACTACAGCGGCTTACAAAGGAGTGGAGGACTGCGTCATTAAAACACTCACACCCGTTGGGAGAGCCTGGCCTATCTCCAATATCTCAAGTTACCTCATGAGCAGCTAGGCGGTTATTCAGCTGTGTTAGCCTCGTGACCGACCTGTATGTGTGGTGTGGTTAGTGTTCGGGAATGATAGATAAAGGCAGTCGTGCAATGGGGGGATGAAGCCGGGGGCTTCCCTTGGGCCGAGCAACAGGGGCGGACCCCCTCTTGGTGCTCTTCCCCCCTAATTAGCATGCCAGCATGTGTGCGTACGCAGAAATGAGGAGGGGCTGTGCCCCACGCGACTGCCAAAATGCCTACACCACGTGCCGGTCGATAGAGGGGACCAGAGATATGTTACAGAGGGGATAGCCGCCATGGTAAGCTGTTAAATGAGGGTTAAACCCCCTTTAGCCCAGGTTAACAGCCGAGTGGCAGCAGTTGGGTCATCAGCGTGGGTGTGCGGCCGGGAAGGCGCGCATGCGCAGAGCCGGGTAGAACTGTGTGCTGCTGAGACATGGTGCCCGAAACAAGAACAGTTTTTTTCTCTCTTTTTTCTCTTCTCTTTCCTCCGCTAGTGGTCCGTTGGGGCCGAGCAAGAGGGGCAGACCCCCTCCAGGTGTTCCTGTTCCTCCCCCCTAATTAGCACGCCAGCATGTGTGCGTATGCGGAAAGGGGGAGGGGCTGTGCCCTGTGCGACTGCCAAAATGCCTACACCGCGTGCCGTTGGATAGAGGGGACCTCAGATATGTTACAGAGGGGATAGCCGCCACGGTAAGCTGTTAACTACTGTACTCAGTATACACAGTGCCTTCGCATACAAGAGAGAGAACTTATGCCGCTGAAGTTTCATGTGTACGTGCAGACACACACCAAACACACTGGTCTGTGGATCAATAGTTCACAGGACACGCACCAATCACACTGATCTGTGGATCAATAGTTTACAGGACACGCACCAACTGGCCTGTGGGTCAATAGTTTATTGGACTTTATACATTGATGGAATCAGACATCAGGTTCAAGTATACAATCTCCAGAGAACCACACTATGGGTCCGCTTGCGGATCAAGTATACAATCTCCAGAGAACCACACTATGGGTCCGCTTGCGGATCAAGTGTAGAGAACGGGCCCAGCTCGCTACGACTTCCGGAAGCCACACAAGTGACTGCGCCCCCACGCACAAGTCACGCGCCATATGCCATGCCCCCCAAAACTACCGAGCGTGCAGAAAAATCCTCAGCGTGAAGAACGGCAAGAAGGGATGTTGGATAAGTGATATCTACTAGCTACTGTGGCAGCCAGAAGGGATTATCTTGCAGTTGTGGTAGCTTTTAGAAAAGCTGGTTAAAAAAATACAAGAATACAATACAAGATAAAGAAGCTTGTTAAAGATCCAACACAAAGATGTGGATAATAGAGACTGATGTCTCGAAGCAAGCTGTTGAAGGCTGTGGAGGCTGTTCTTCCGTGTCACTCCCTCCACATGAACTCGTCCAGATATGACGGTAGCATGTCCTCATGCACACCCTTCATCCGCTTGAACTTTCCCCTTACTCTGTTCCAGTAAGACTCCACGTTCTGGGTGTGGACTCCTGTCGCTGGATCTACAAAGTCAAGGGAGTGGTTCACAGTGTTGTGGAGGTTCACAGGTTGCAACTGCTGGACACAGTTGTAGGCAGCCCACTGATCATTGTGTACTGTTGTCCTGTCCCGAAGGTGGCGCTGCAGTATCGGCAACAGTCAGACTGGTGTCGCACATCCCAAAAACCCACACTTCATTCCTCGGAGGACGTCCACGGTGATACTGGAACAACCCAATCTGTATAACCTTAGACTGGCTAAAAACTAATACCCAACCTTGGGTTTGTGACGAAACAAGGATTCGTCAATCTGGACTGTAACTCCAGTACCTCCAAGCTGCAGTGGGGACATCATGGTGGAAGAGTCCCCAGCTGCATATATCTCTGCAGTACTGGTACGCCTGAATGGCCGTCTTTTTCTCCACCTCTGCTTCCTCTGCAGTGTCTGTCACCGGGTACTCTCGAGCCCACCAGTGAAACAGCACCAGCCACTGCTTCAGAGTCGAACGGGCCTTTTCAAAGAAAGTCCCACTCCTCAGGCTGACGGACTGCTTACAGGTCGATACTGCACACCACCACCTTCACGGAGCAGTGTTATCCTATTTAGCTACCTCTGTACCTAGTTTTTTATCACCATTTTAATTAAACTACACTGGTCAGTCACATCATTGCCGCTCTGCATGTTCATGGCCTGGTTGCAAGAAGGACAGTACTTGTTGCGAGCAATCAGGCCCTTTTTCTGGAAATCCCGCCGTTTTTTTTTGGCGCTTCGCATAGAGCCTTTGTTCATTGCCGCTCCGCTTTCCAATTGGACGTTTTTTGCCGCTCAACAGAAACCCCGCGAAAAGTTATTGCCTGTGGAAATGCAAGAGCACTGCAAGTTTCAGTTACAAGCCCCTCCTGCTATTTCGCGCGTGCGCAGAGTTTGGGGGCGTGGCATATGGCGCGTGACTTGTGCGTGGGAGCGCGGTCACTTGTGCGGCTTCCGGAAGTTATAGCGCCGTTTTCTACACTTGATCCCAGCTTGCTTGACCCCGCCGCACTTACGAGTAGCCTCGGCGTCAGACCGGGGAAATAAACGCGCATGCATTTCTACCTGATTCTACGTTGCAAACACTTCAGCTGTTGAGTATACAAAACGCACTGTACACGCGCGAGGCAATACATAACTATTGGCCCGGATCCTGCGTTTTTAATGGCACAGCATTTTAACATTACTCAAGCAAAGGTTTGGTAGTTATTAGCACAAGACAAACAAACACGCACCCAAAGAAATGAGGTAGACAGAGACCAGTAGCAAACCTCGAACTCCGCGAACGGCACCTGTCCACAACAAACAATGCACGGACGTCAGGAGAGACAGACACAGCTCGCTCTCTATCACCGACTGCCACGTGGTAGAGAAGAGTGCGCGTGCGCAAGCATACGCATGCGCATTGCGAATCCACACGCCGTTGTACAGGGCGGGCTGTGGCGAGCAACCTAGGGTAATTAGGACTCAATAGTGTATTGCAAAAACTCTTTCCTGTCAACCTGCAGGGTGTGAAGAATAAGGTGTAGCTGCTAAAATGTTTATAACCTCGAACTCCTTACAGCACCTGTCCGTCAACAACAAGCATCACACAGAACATCAGGAGAAGCAGAAAAGATAGACCTCAGCTCCCTACACCACTAAATGGTCCCACATATATACATTTGCTTGCATCATGCCTAACCAGCTTATATACAGAAACTACTGGGAGTTGAAAATCGAGGGTAGGTATGAAGCACATATAACCTGCAAGTTGTACCTTCTCTTGCATTGTCATTTACCTGATACACAGTTGACGCCAACTCAGCATTAACATATAGTCTAGGTGTATTTTATAATGAGCCAAAATATGTACATTATACAGACCTCCTACTCTCCCACTGAGTGAGAGTATATATACTGTGGCATAGAGCACAATGGTTTGAGCTGTGCCTTTGTGTTGTGTTGTAGATTCGAACCCCAATCAGCTGAGTTGCCCTGGTATGGTAGAGCGCTCGCCTAGACTGCAGAGTGTGGTGGGTTCGAATCCCACCCAGGACAACTCTTCTTCTTTTCTTTGAAAAGCTGTCCTGTGTGTAATTGACTTGTTTTGTCTTGCCTTGCCTTTCTACCTCGCTACCAAGTTGTTGAGACATGTGTATACTTGGTTTGGAGTTCGGTGTCATTGGTGGTTTAATTACCCCGGTCTGCTACTACATACTGAGTGAGAATGTACTGTGCCATAGCACAGTGGTTTGTGGTTTGAGGTGTGCCTTTGTGGTCTGTTGTGTTGTAGGTTCGAACCACTACCAGCTGAGTTGCCCTGGTAGCTCAGTTGGTAGAGTTGGAGAGCGCTCGCCTAGACTGCAGAGTGTCGTGGGTTCGAATCCCACCTAGGACAACTCTTCTTCTTTTCTTTGAAAAGAAAGAGCTGTCCTGGGTGTAGTTGACTTGTTTGTCATGCCTTGCCTTTCTACCTCGCTGCCAAGTTGTTGAGACATGCTTGGTTTACCTAACCATGTCAGCTATTCAGAAAGAGAGGAAGAGGGAGTCTTTGCGACTGAGATTATATATCTTCCAAGTCTCGTCAATAAGTCAGCCTAGCCTTGAATCCAGGTCCTCTCTTTTGTAAAAGCTTAAAGCTGTGAATTTAAAAAATAGCCATTTAGGGAAGGTATAAAAAGAAAGGGAGACAAGGGAGGATGGTATACGTGAATCATGGCTAATGAACAGATTTGAGCACACTGAAACCCCTGATCCCATCACACAATCGCTACATTCACCATGTCTTTCGAATACTGGTATTTCTGTTTTGGTTTTGGTCCCTCCAGACAGCGAAACCGAGGCCCAGAATTTCCCCCTTCTGCAGCCTGAACTAAGTCTAATCGTCCTAGAAGTTGTACAGCTTGCAGTTCAGTCCTTTTCTTAACCCCATTAATACGTTCCCCCAATATTATCGCTACAGTTCGCCCTATAGGGCTAAAGAAGAATAAAGGTCACCAATCACCTTCCTACAAACACTCCTCTGTCAATCATGCATTATGTTAAGTCAGGTTTGTATTATGCTCATTTTTCGTATGCTAAAAACACATAATACAGTAGAACCCACGATAAAGGAAACGCTTAATAAATGACACGCTGAAAAATCTTCCAAGACTAGAAATAGTTAAAAGGCGTCACAAATGTATCTGAAAACCAAGCTAGGTATAACTATACACGAGGAATAAACTATACATAATCCACAGCAGGGGGTGTATAACAAACATCAAATAGTGTTGCCTATAGCTCTCATATACAGGCATCAAAACCTGTTGGTAAAAAACAACAATGTACTTTGCAAAATACTATCATTGTAAGAAAGAGCTAACAGATGGTAGCTGTGGAAGTGAGCTCTATTATTAATTTTCAGTTGGCAAGATCATTATAGTGTAATGATTTTTCTCTTCAAAATAGCAGTAATATATTGTTCTTGAGTACAGTCCAAAAGGGTTCATTATCAAAAATGTACAGGTATAGTAAGGTCCCAGAATCACAGCTTTTCATCATCTGCCATGATAACACTGTTGCGAGAGCTGTAGGAAAGGAGAATAATAGTGTTAGAGTGAAGGTGTGTGCAGTACAGTCATGAACCCCACACTTCTGTCTTAGTGAAGTGCATTGGACACTGCAAAAGCTGGACTCTGGAATAGACCATGGACTGGACAATGGACTGACTATGTACTGAAGAGTTGCACTTAGTAGTGTAGGAGCAGAAAGGTAGAGGGAAGCTTGCCAGGACTGCCGTTAGCAGCTTATAGTCTTGGCCATTCATCAGAGAAATTGTGATGGCTATAATTAGTATACTTGATTCTAGCTGCACTTTGTCCTACACTCAATGCATAACACGGTTTAACACCTGGCCAGAACATTACAGGACCCACCGTAAGACTAGAGCCATTTTGGGGCAGTCGAAGTGTTTACTACGACAATTCATTGTGTCTGGTTTAACAAAGTCCCTGACAATTGCCTGTTTCATTGCTGTGGTTGCACAGAAATAAAGCTAGGAATGCCTAGATGGGACTGCTCCTTGGGCTGCTAATGGCCATCCTGACTGAAATACTTCGAGACGACCAAGAGCCGGCTTGTATTCTGTACAATATTACTGTTCAGTATAGACTCAGTCCACAGTCCAGTCCACGGTCCAGTCCAGAGTCTACCATGGGCATAGAGTTTTCCCAGGAATAGTACAGTGGAAAATCCAATAACGAACTCTAAAAAGTCCCAAAACCAGAAAAGCACCTAGATAATTATAATGCATTAGAAATTCACTAGAAGCAAACACTCCTTTATATTAGAGCGTCAGTAGATGCTCTATATAGGGATGGCACGGGTCAAATGTCATGAGATCCGTGTACAAAGCGCTTCCAAACTACCGGGAATGGCCTGCTATGCCTTAAAATGCAATAGTCTACAGGCCCATACCTAGCTGTGTGCCCAACGACTTTATACTCACCTTCTGTCCACCACAAGAGAATTCGCTCATACGCGATTCCACAATTTTTCGTATCATAGTATTCTTCATCTTCTTCTTCTTCAGTAAACCTGTTATCCGCTTTCTGAAACCAGCTGAAGTGCTGATTTTTTCACTAGACGTCTCCAAATTCGCCGGAAGTGCACAGACATCAAGCGATCGTTTGCTTCTTGCCACAAGTCACTACAGTAGATCGTTAAGCTCTTCCACGACAGACACTAAACAATGCCATTTTCTGCTAACTCAGCATCGGTGCGTGCTGGAGCAGGGGCGTTGCTGCGCACACATTCGCCGCATGGTGGCGGGGATTGACAAACGTGTGGAACCGTTTACGAACTTCTTAGTCTTCAGTGCCCACTGTAAGTCTACTCGTTTTGATGGTGATTTGCATGAGGAACAACTTCGCAGAGTCTGCGTGGTAAATATAAGCTGCATTTATATAATTATAGTTATGTGGGCCTTGCCGGACATTCAAGAACCATTCTTAGTGCCTTAGGTTGTAGCTCATTGTAGTCTGATTGCCCATGAAACCGCCAATGTGTACCACAACCTATAAATTACGTCCTCGTAGGAGACAGTAGATGGGGTGAATATCTCTGTCTCTGCTACGTCTACGCCCTGCTTCAGTTGCCCATTATCTACAGCTTTTTATATTACAACATACCGAGAGTGACCGTAATCATGAAATGCAGTGTTGTCGGAAACATGTCGAAAAATCATTTCTTCAAAAATAAAGGGATAATTGAAGCAGGGCCATTACACAGCAAAGAAAGCACAAAGCTACATGACACCATCCCTATATATTTTTTATTGTGACGTGTGTGGGCGGATCAAAGGAGCCGCGCATAGCGTACAGTGCCAATTATCGTTACCCCAACTCCGCGTACGCTCGCGCCGTGCACATGCGCAATAAGTCTAGTTTACTGAGGAGCACGGAACGCGTAACGCTAAGAAAGCACGATCTCTTCTCCTAGCGCTGGCAAAATCCACAAGATATACCTCGATTTCTCACTTGTAAGCTTGGTAACTGACACTTTGCTGCTATAGATGTTCTTTTTCGTTTGTAGATGTTTCATTCCCTAAAATGCCTAAGTGGAGGCGAAGTTTTCGTTCCAGGAAGAGGAGCTTGTCTGCTCCGGCTGTCCTCCTTACTTCCTCGGGACGAACTAAGCGTAAGCAGTGGGCAGAGGATGTGATGGCGGCAGCAGTAAGTGCCGTTAAAAGTGGGGTGACGGTTAAGCGAGCTGCTGACGACCATGGGGTGCCTGTAAGCACACTTCGTGTCCGGATTTCTGGGAGGGTCGTCCACGGAACGAAGCCTGGGCCAAAGCCATACATTAGCGGTGAGGAGGAGAAGGAACTGAGCTCCTTCCTTAAGTCATGTGCAAACGTAGGGTATGGCAAAACAAGGAAGGACGTCTTGTGCATGGCCCAGTCTGTAGCAAATGAAAAAGGTCTTTTAAAGGGAAGCAAATATCCTCTGTCTCCCCTACTGCGGCAGGACCTCCTCCGACCACTCTCTCCCCTACTGCGGCAGGACCTCCTCCGAACACTGTCTCCCCTACTGCGGCAGGACCTCCTCTCTCCCCTACTGCGGCAGGACCTCCTCCGAACACTCTCTCTCCTACTGCGGCAGGACCTCCTCCGAACACTCTCTCCCCTACTGCGGCAGGACCTCCTCTGAACACTGCCATTTCTACGAACTCTATCATTCCACCACACCTCCGAGACCCCTCTTTATCCCTCCACTATTGTGGCCTATGCTGGTATCGGTCAATGAGGCTTTTCTGCAATACCTTGGTATCATCGTCATTTAGCTGGCTACGTGAGTCATTGTTTTTAAAAACAGCAATTCGCTCATTTTTTTTGGGTTAGTATCAACAAACACAACAGATCTGCTCATTCTACCAGAAAGGTGAAATGAGTAGAGTTGGGAGTTCTATCTCCAAGTATTTAGAACTTCCACAGGGAGCAAATCCTACCCCACAGAAGACCTTACCTCGAGCTCGTTTACTTACTAGTGCTGATGCTCTAGCTCAAATGGAGGAGAAAGAACGAAGAAAGAAGTTGGCACTTGAGCAAAAGGAACGTAAGAAGACTGAAAGGGAAGAGAAAAGAAGACAGAAAGAGGAGGAAGAAAGACGAAAAGCTGAGGAGCGACAGAAAAAAACAGAGGAAAGAGCAAAGAAAGCAAAAGAGGCAGCCGCCGAGGGTTAACCCTTTGTGCGCATTCGCGGAAATTGCGCGTACGCATTTATCCGCGGAGGATGTCACGCGTGTTTTACCGTTCCCGCGTGTCATCGCGTGCGCTCAAGAAACAGCGTGTTGGCTCTACCAAGATGGCTCCAGATGACTCAAGAAGGACAGTACAGGGTATTAGCTGCTGCAGGAAGAAGTCTGAGTCCCCTCCACGCTGGATACGCGAGTTTTTGCCGTGTCTCGTGTTGTTCACGCGATGGCAACACGATTATAGGTACCTCTGGGGATCTACTTTC
>CASHTH010000718.1:0-12146 GCA_030341885.1 Geodia barretti
GTCAACATCAATACAATACACTGTGATGGGAGCATGATATCCCGAAAATGCTGCCAGCTGGCAAGACGGTGTTGATGTGTGCGGGTGTGAGGCATGATAGTCCCGAAACACGGCTAGCCGGAGACACTACGGTGTTTTGTGTGTGTGTGAGGATGATGTCCCGAAAACACTGCTAGCCTGGCCATACGGTGTGTTGTGGCTGATAGTCCCGAAACATGCTAGCATGGGAACTACGGTGTTGGGTGTGTGTGATTGTGATGTAAGGCATTGTGAATGATTACTAACGAACAATGCACTTTCATATTTTCAGGGTTGGCTCTTTGTTGTAGGCCCTGCCAAGAATTTTGTCAGGATATTTACATCTAAACAGGATTATTGCAGCAGCCTTTCTTTTATCAGCATTATGCTCGATACGCCAGACTATCAGCAAATTTTTCTTCAATGGAGTGCCAAAATATACAGGGCCGAGAAGCAAAGCCTTTCTGTTGCTATCAGGGCCTCTGCACAATATGAGGCCCGAAAAAAACAGCAGCCTTTTCTTATCGGTCAGCCATGGTAGGAGTCCTAGCCCACAGACTTGATCTTATCATGGTCTGACAAATAAAGGGATTATACCTCTACTCTAGCTTTTCTTTATCAGAATTTAGAGCATCATAATATCTTTTGAAACATGCCCCCTCTTTTTCGTTGAGGGAGAGGTTATTGTTTGTTGTTTTGTTGGTTATAGGGGCGTGGTAGGTAGGTTTGTGTTGGTATAGGTATGGTCTAAGGCATTTTCCCGAGAAAGAAAAAAAAATTGAAAAAAATGAGAATATTGTATGAAAGATGACAAGGATGTGTGTATGAGGTGTTGATAATCGGAGGTGGGTAGTTGTTGTCTGGGTTGTTGCGATCTTGGCAGTGATTGATAGAGTGTGTAGAGTGATAACTATCAGCAAATCAGCGGCCCCAGGGCCACCAAGAGAGCCGGAGAAGAGCGAGCAGAGAGGAGCATGGAGGCACACAGTTAGTATATTTCGGGGAATAGCAGTCGTAGGATAGAGGGCAGAGAGGACAAAGGAGTGGGGAGACGAAAGGACGGAAATCCAACTAAGAAAGACAGAGTGTTATTACCACGAGGACCGGTTTGCTTGCAGCAGGGCGGCAGAGGAGAGTAGCAGAGTTGCTAATACGTATCGCCAAGACAGCAAAGACGTTAGAAGGGAGAGGTTCGCGATTCGCGAGGAGTGAGCGACCAGGGTGCGGCTAACGAATCGCAGCAGCGAAGTGCCTCAGGGCCGGTGGGACAACAGGCACGATGGAGTGTCGTTGTAGCGCAACCTCGCACAATAAATAAATAATAAACAGCTTTGGAATATAAAAGAGCAATAAGCCAAATTAACGTCCATGACAAACTTGCAGAGCTACATTGCAAAAGAGTAGATGTAGGTGGCCCTCAACTCCAGATCCCATAATCTAAGTTAGACAGACACAGGGGGGCCAGTGAAAAAATACACCGGACGGGGGGTTGCGGGATGGTCGATTGGTTTTTGTATACCTCAGAGGCTAGAAACTTAAGAGCCTACAGGATTATACGCTCGATATAACAACACTTACTTGCTAAAAAAAAAAACACGCAGTAGTAGTAAGTATATACACGAAATAGATCCAGCTCTATGAAAGGAGGACTGTGAGACGGACTGTAGTTGCTGAAGAAACAGTTAAACACAGAAAAAAAAAAAAAAAACCGCGTCGTAACCAGACTCGGCAGAAAGACGAAGACAAGAAAGAACAGCGTAGGATGAAGATGAACGGTAGACACGGCAACCAAACAAACAAAAGTTAGTCACTGGCCACAAAACCACGACCCCACCAAACCGGAGCTAAAGAAAAAGGAGAGCGAGAGCGAGCGAGCGGCTATGCGAGCGACCACGCGTCTTTGATCGGGCCGGAGCCTCGCCTCTCGTCGCGCGCGGAGCGCGCGCGCTTTGCGTGGGGCCGGCAGGGGAGTGTGACGGGGGGTCTGTTTTGTCTGGACCGACAGGTCGTAATCCTTTGTGAAAATGGGTCGTAGTTGATGTGAGCGCTATTGCTCCGGACGGTGTACAGGCTAAAGATATAGGCGGCAAGAAAAAAAGGAAAAATAAGACATAGCAATACGACGATGCACACATCCAGCATCGCAGGAACGTTTTTTTAGGAGAAATCCAGCGCATCAACTAGTTCCCATAAGAGAAAGAGGTGGTCTGAAGGGTCTGTGCACGAAGAAGATGATGATGATTGATGATGATGCCGTTAATCCTGAAATCGCGTTAAGAGCGGATTTCGTTGGATTGAAGGAGTGCTTGACGGTACGTATATACGGTTGGGGGACATATATAGACTAGATATGGGCCCGGAAGACACAATGACAAGCGGGGAGGTTAGTGCCCGAGAAGGTGAGTCGCGTCGCCCGTGAGATGAGATGTCAGAGGGTGTTTGAAGGATAGTTAGCTCGATTATCCCCGAGTTTTTTAAAGGAGGGCCGTTTGATACGAAGATCACGCCCGTGCGTGCCATCCCTACATAGGCGTCTCCGACGCTTCACTTTTGATCAAGCCTCCATTATCAACATTGAAAAAGCTTACTCATAGGTCATCTTCCAAAATAAAATAAATAGAATCTGGGAGCATGTGTTGTGTGGTTAGCTACTACATACGAGGAAATATTGATCATGATATAATAGCTAGATGAGTCTGCCCCCACACTCTATTTAAAACATGCCTCGGTTTGGGGAGCCAAAGACCTTGGTCTGCAGCACTTCAAACACAAACAATACAGCAATGATTTACTGCAGTGTGATAGTGACAAACAAAACAGCACTCCTCCTGCTGAGTCCAACCGTAGACCAAGTATTTGATTAGGGTTTCAACTGGACATTAAACCAGGTAAAGACAAGAGAGCGGCGGGGCGCGAGAAAGCGCTGGTGATGTGCCATGCCCCGCACAAAATCAGTCCAACACGCGTGCTGGACACTGCTCCGGGGAAAGAAGCAGCAGAGCCGAGTGAGCAGCTGAGTGAGCAAGCTCCCACCCGGCCCCACCCTGTACTACTAAAAAGGGAACAAATGGGGGGCGAGGAGTCTTGAACGTTCTCTGTCACCTGCAAGGGGCCAGGGGCTCGGGGTGGCATGACAGGGTTGGCTTAGTGCGGGTGGAGGTGGTGCTTTGCAAAACCACACGCATTCGCCCCCCCAACAAAGGGGTGGTGCCCAGCGCGGCCAACACCAATTACACTAGATGAGTGGGGCTACTCCAATCAGAGAAGCGTGCGAGGTACGAGGGGGGCAAAACAAATCAGAAAAGCGTGCGGGCAAATGGGGGGGTGCCCCCCTCTGAGACTGGTTGAGGGCCAACCCAGATTACCCATCCCTTAATGCAAGATGGCATGCAGAATTGCAGAAGGAGATAGTGAGGGAGGATCGGGGGCAGGGATTTGGGGGGGGGGGGGGGGGGGGGGGGGGGGGGGGGGGGGTTGGTGGGGGGGGGGGGGGGTTGGGGTAGGGGTTGGCATTCCGCAAGATGAGCGTAGTATAGTAGTAAGTTAATGAGTCTGGCAACTTGTCGTGGCATCAGTATGTTCGCTCTTGACGAGTCTCTTCTCCGGTGGATTGGGTACTGCATGAAATCAGAGTTAGAGGGAAAAGTTCCTGGGCTACTAGTTACGTCTAAAGAGGATCCTACCAGTAGAAACGAGATGGGGAAAAGAAAGTATTTCTTCAGCTAAATTGGTTTAGCTGTGTGCAGTGAGTGTGTCTAGATGTGGAGGGGTCCAAAACTGGTGGATTGGTGTGTGTAGGTTAGTGAAAGACAGAGGACCACTGGTGCTATCGTTTGCCTCTGTCAGTGGGGTCTCCAGATAGACCACCCCCAAATTGCCACCATCCCCACTGGACAAACTCCGGAGGAGGGGAGATGTAGGTGGCTGCTATGCGAGCTAATGACAACCAACACAAGTCCTGGGCTGGGTCTGGACATATTTAGAACCAAAGTAGGAAGGTACACATTGGAATTGATAAGGATGCTTACTTTATCTGATTTGAAGCTCTATGCGTTGTGTGTTAGGTAGGTCTACTGTGAGGGCAAAGCATAGATTATTGTTGTATGTGTTTTTTCCATAAGACAGTCATTCGAAGTGTCAGTTGAGGCATTTAGACTGATAATACCATTGTGACCATCATTATGTCATAGTGGATGTATGGTAGCCAGTGGCACCACCTGGATTGGACTCCAAGACACTAGGACACTGAGTGGGACCATTCTGGGATGCTTCAAATCATGGGGGGTGTTTAGCTGTGTTGGACTAAAAGTGAGAAAAGAGATCTTTCAAAAGGGGAACTGTAGTTTAAATGATGGCCATAATCATTGGACTGACATTCTCAGTTTGAACTGTGATTTCGTCACCATATGGTCCAGTTACCACGAATGTTTCACTTGCTGGCCCACTTCGTACTGAATAGTATAGACGCGTTGCCACTCCAGATTACGTTTGGCCTCCCTTCGTCACCGTTACGTCAACAATGACTCTCTTCTGACCAGTCCTTGTAATGCGGAGTTTGTACCCTGTTACATCTCCATTTAGGTCGAAAAGTAAATTCACTTGATCTGTATTCATGCGTTTAGCTAGATACAACTAGCAAGGTAGGTCAGAGTCCGTTGGTTGCGATAAAAAGTATAAAGAGATTAAAATGGTAATGAGATCGCAAAATAGTAATAAATCTGCCCCACCAGTTCCCAATGTATAGTGTGGGTTCTTGCTACGGCCCCGCAATATTAACAAGCCGTGTGTTAGACGTTTCACAGTCACTGTGTAGCCCTACCAATCCCCCTCCGCGAGCTCCGTTACCAGTTATAAGTTAGAACCATAGTTTTTCAATAAAACTACCAGCGCCACACTGATAGTTCCCTCATCACTATCAGAGCCAAATGGTTAGAAGATTTCTCTTCCCGGTGGATACAAACCCAGCACAAGAGAGGAGGCAAAAAGGGGAGATGGGGACGTAAAGGGGTCGAGGGAAATGCGGGAGAGGGATGAAGATTTCAGAAGAGTAGTAGTGGCGGCCTTGCTATTGGGTATCAAGAATGGCAGCTGGGTAGGGCCCGGGGAAACTGTTAATTGAACAACAAAAACCAAAAAACCACAGTTTTGGCGGTATACGAATTCCATCAAAAGTGTGCTGCAAGTTGATACACACACAGCGATTCCTTTAGAGTTCTCAGGCCAATGGCTCAGGACAAAAGAGGCTAACAAACTGATCCCATTACGTCTAACCTGGACATCCCCCTCCCACCCCTATTATATTTAGATTAGCCATTAAGCATGGATGGGTTATATATATAACTATGGAGAGGAATTGTTCCTGGCTCACCTAAACCAACAGGATCAATCTGAGCAACAATAGGGCTAGGTAAACCAACACCTGTTGCAGTGCCTAAAATGGATACAGTGTAGGTGTCCCAACTGTTAAGACCAGTGAGTGTGTGACTGTGGACATGCTGCTGCCATTGACATTTTCACTGCCACTGCTGCTGGTTCCAGTGTAGGAGATCTTGTAGCCAGTCGTAATTCCCAACAGAAATGGAGGGGTCCAGGTGATACTGATACTGGAGGGACCATCTTGGATTGCTCTGACATCAGTTGGAGCTGAAGCCACTGCATGTATTGATCAAGTGGTTATCGACTCATATTACATACAAGTCAGGGAAACCGATAATGGCTTTGATAAGTTACTGCAGTTTGGGCTGGCATAAAATATGTGGTTAGCCTACGTAGTGAACACAGAGTGTCAGTAGGGATAGGGCTATGAAATGCAGCTGTTTGTCTAATTTCTAGCTACAAACCTTCAACGGTGATGCTGGCTGAAGCACTAGATGGCTTATTGTTAGCTACAGTACATGTGTACACTCCTGCTATAGCCAGAGTCAGAGTGTGGGTGTATTGTGCAGTCACTGGGTCATTCAACACAGTCTCAGTTCCTTCTGTGAGTCTCTGGTCCAGGTAACAGTTGTAGCAGGTCCACCAGTGGAGATACAGGCGAGCGTAAATAGTAGGCCAAGATCAAGTGCCATACCTCCCAACAGTGAAATTTTGTTCCTAAAGCAATGAAATTGGTAAAAAATTATAACAAGTGAATTAAGGGTGAAGTTAGTTTACCTTGATCAGGGGTGTACAGACCCACATACAAAACATCTCTGACCGAAGTGTCGATGTTGTCATGGATGCTAATTGTTGAAACATCACAGCGATACACACCAACTATTGCAGGATTTCTGTCATGGCGAAGGCTAACTCTCTGAGGTTCACGTGATTCAAAAAAATCTCTGGAAAATTGCAGCATAGATCCATTTGGGAAATACCAGTCTCCACGATGAACACCCTGAGAACTACTGCAACATGTCATCAGGCTAGTGATACACTGAAGACTGTTACTATCGCTGGTCCCCACTAGACTGAGGTCCACATAGGAATGGTTGGCCAGAGTCTGGCTCATGAAGAACCCATAAGGAAAGGTCTTGGAGTAAACCTCCACCAGAGAATAGAGGAGACTCAGAACCAACAACAATGACACTTTCTCCACTAGTCTGTTGAGCATTCTTCAATCGTATTCGCGTAGCAGAAGTGATAGTCGTGACCCCCTCCGCAGCCGTATAATATACCACCAGCCCTGCGCGCACACCGGAAGCGGAAGCCTAGTGCGCGGCATAAAAAAAGGGGCGGGTCGGACTGATCGATCCTGCGCGTTGGACAGCTTTTTATTCTGACAAGGGGACCGCTTCGTACCGGAGGAGGTTGCGCACTAAGCTGTCCGCGCACGCGGCTATAATGTAATCAAGTATCATAGCTGCGAAAGGAAGTTGCTCTGGCTGGTGTTTAGGAGGGCCAAGACCTTGCTATCTCTCGATTGTTTATATGTCCAAGTGTGTAACACGGACAACACTCGTAGCCTTGCAAACGCCAGTGTGCCGTTCTGCAGAAAGTGCTGACTCGGCGGGTTGACTGAGGATACCCTCGGCGCGCATGCGCAGCGAGGGTACTGTAGTTAGCCTCTGCGCGCATGCGCAGCGAGGGTACCGTAGTTAGGTACTAGTTAACCCTCGGCGCGCATGCGCAGCGAGGGTTACTGCAGTTGGGTCTGTCTGTCTGTCTGTCCATGCTCCTACTCACTTCTCGATGGTTTCTTCGTCCCACAAACGATACGACGTAATAAACGGGTAATAAGAATCAGTTTGGAAATGCTCCGTGCAAAGCTAGAGCGCTTCCACCATTGTACGGCTAATGCGTAGTCGGCAATTTTTATCGCTGCGGAAAAGACGCATGCGCTTATAGTTTGAACAGGCGACCGGGCCTGCTCAAATATTTGATTTTATTCTACTCCTGGATTCTTCCATTATGTGCAATTTATGCTCCTATTTTGACCAAATTATGCTTGAAATTTTGAACACAGTATAATAATTGGCGTATGTACGTCGTCTATTAGTCACGCTTAGGAATGTCAATTAGTCACCAAAAGGAAATATAACTTCTGTCATTCGTAGGAAGTCTAGCTTCCGCCGTGCGCGCAGATTCGTAGGAAGTCAGGCTTCGCGCGCAGTCAGTAGAGCGCGCGCACGAGCGGCCTCAATCTGACACATTGGCGCGACTAGCGAGGAAAAATATGCGCGTGCGCCTTCCTAGTATTGAAATTATTCCTGGAATATTCTCGGATTCGAGCAGCCCCAAAAAATTCCCAAATTATGCCCGGCATAATTTCCGCACCCCTAGCCGCTTGGTCTGTGTATCTTGAAGGCATAAGAAGTCACAACGAAGGGGCGTGTGTCGACTCCCGCATGCTATCTATAGTCTGTGTCAGACTCTCCGCGAGCTACTAGCGTGGATACCTCGAGTAAACGCATACTAAAAGCCCAGCCCATCAAGTAGTGGTACCGCGCGTGCGCAGTTCGCCGAGGGTTTGCAGCTTTTCATTACCTTCGGCGCGCATGCGCAGCGAGGGTACTGTAGTTGGGTGTCTGTCTGTTACTCTCAATCTCACTTCTCGGGTGTTTGTTCGTCTCACAAAGGATACGACCTACTTAACGGGCAATGAAGGTCAGACTTATGTGCGGTTTTCTCTGAAAATGCTCCGTTGCAAAGCTAGAGCGCGAAAGAGCTAATATGCAAATATGCAACGGACGGGATGGCTTACCACGGTCGTGCTCTGCGTACTTCGGAGGCACCAGAAGATGCAACGCAGGGCCTCTCGCATGCTATCTAGTAGTGTAGTTAGCCCGCGTCAGACTCTGCGCGAGCTGGCAAGAGACCACGAGTAACAGCTCAAACTAAACCCAGCCCATCAATTAGTGGTACGGCGCATGCGTTTACTTACGCGTGCGCGTCACAGTGCGCCGAGGGTTTGCACTTCAGTGCTGGTCTGTGTGTCTGTTACTCTACATCTCACTTCTCGAATGTTCGTTCGTCTCACAAACGATACGACCTACTTAACGGGCAAGGTCAGAAGGTTTGTGCGGTTTTCTCTGAAAATGCTCCGTTGCAAAGCTAGAGCGCTTCAAGCATTGTATATACGGCTAATGCGTAGTCGGCCATTTTTATCCCGACTACGCATTCTTCTCTGCCACTTTTTTGTTGGCAGAGAAGAATGCACGTGGTTCTCTAATGTTCAGCAACAGTAAAAGTTTGCCCGTGCATAGCATTCTCGCAGGATGTGCAATAAAATGTAACCTACCATTCAATAATGAGGTCAGAGAACGACAGAGAAAAATTAATAACACAATTGCACTCCAGGAAATAAGAGATGCCCTGGACTTAAAACACTTACTCTGCAGTTTAAGAGTGTAAGTAAATCCTGTGGCTACACTTCCATAATTTGACTTCTTCAGCGAGGAGGACGATAAATAATAGTGTAGCCCCCCAGTCTATTTACCACACCTATTCTGAACTAAACTATCCTGTCTTGCAATCAATATAAAATGAAACCACCATCTGGTGACCTCATTTCTGCAATTTGAGACTAGCTAAAGTTGAGCTGCTGGAGGTCCTTTATGATATAATTATAGTTAGATGCTGATATATTATAGCTATGCGCAGTAGAAAGCCGAGAGCGTGCTCCAAGGGCACTACGGGGCACGCGGTTCCAGAAAGCTCGACGCACGGTAGTGACTCCACCCTCTTTCTGGAAAATCAGCCAGTTGTAATCTAGGCTGGCCTCTCCCGGCACCTACCAAGTTTATGTTACTTTCATATTCAAGAACATTATGAAATTCAATCAGATATTGTAACATTCAGATACTATGACCTGAAAAGCACTTTAATAAGTATGCTTACACAAAGCAGCTGGCTTCATGCAGTTTGTGTTTATCTATTTACTCTCAGATTGGTTCTTCCTCAGTTATTGTAGTGTCTTGTTCAGTAGGTGGAGAAGAGGGTGGAGGGGTGTGAGAGACAGCCCCCTTCCAGCAGAGAGACTGAGACAACTCCAGGTAGTCTGATTCCCTCTCAAGAAGATCACTGAACCTGCCCACCAAATCCTTGAACAGCGGATGAGCATTGGAGTCCAGTGACCAGCAACTCATCATGATCTCATATCTGTCAAGAGATTGTAACCAGGTCCAGTTTTGTGGGCTAAATGTAGCTACACTTCATCCAGACAGGCCTCATTGTAAGGTATCTTCAGTCTCTGTCCTCTCTGCAGTTCCTTCAGGAGACCCATGGCTGGAATACCAGTGTATGGGATCCTCCCACAAGTGAAGATCTCCCACACCGTCACTCTAAATGACCACTGGAGACAAATCACCACACCTTAGAGCAGTAGTCATGGTGTGTATTATCTCAACGTACCACATCAGTGGCCTCAGTGTAGATGTCTTCCTCAATGCTCTCAGGAGCCATCCACCTGATGGGCACCTTCTCCTCACTCCCACCCTCTCCCCTCTCCCGACGGAAGTGGTTGGTGCCATACATGTCCTCAGTTAGTCCATAATCTGCAACCTTTATCACTCCATCACGGTCAATCCTATGTGGAAATTAGCCACAGAGTATGCCTCAACAGCAAGCTGTTTGTCCCTCTGCCAGGGTAAACGGTGTGTTTTTACATGGCTTAGTTACTTTGTAGTAATCATCAGTGATCAGACAAACAGTTGTGTAGTAGATGCCCTGATACCATAGCACACATAATTACCTATAGAGAAGTGAAAGTCTCTGAGCGCGCGTGGATCGCTGCATCAGAACTGAAGAAGATGAGCCAATTATATACAACAGAAGGCGTTGTTGCTGGCTTCACTGTTATTTGCTGCTTGTGGTGAGATCAGGGAGATTGAACAATAGTTTGTTTATCAATTTTGTAGCCTATATAATTATAATAGCTACGCGTGGTCGTACGCTAGCCACACTTGGGGAAAACAGTGACGGAGGCATAGTTAGCTACTCGCAATTAAATGATTTGTGTAAGCTTCTTGGCCTGATCGGGTCTTTGTCTTTCACCACTCATGAAAGCTAAACTTGAAAGCTCACGTATGCGATTATTTAGCTATAACCATTTTTACATCGTTGATTCCGCAGAACAATCTACTCCAGGATCAGAGGGAACAAACTTCCAGGTGGGATTCATGCAAAACGTTCTCCCAAGAGCTGCAGGGAACGCTGTGCCTGATGCATACCTACTAGTGACAACCAGTGAGACTGGAGTGGTGGAGTTTGATGTGACAACCATGTTTGGTGGTGTACAAAGGTCCAGCACATACACAGTGGATTCAAGTGCACCAACACGAGTCAACTTTGTAGCTGATGATGTCTATGTGACAACTATTCAGGAGAGGGATAAAGCTATTTGGGTGCAAACTAGTAACAACAAGAAGATAGCCATCCTAGTTATCAACGATGAAATCCACTCTACTGACGGATTTGTTGCTCTCCAATGTGATGGAATGACAGTACCGTCAGATTTTCGCACATATGAATATCTCGCTCTCTCCACTAATCAAGACACGACGGACCAGTTAGTAAGCACACCAAGATCCAGCCAGTTTCTTGTCATTACTTGTGATGATGACACACAGGTTGAAATAGCAATAGGTGGCATCTTTCAACACACGCTATTTGGTCAAGGAACATCGCAAATGTCATTAAACTGGCGAGTCAACACAAACAACAACCTAATACCTGCACAACAGACGCTCTTGATCTCAATAACAAACCAAGACCTTACTGGGACTCTGATAAAAGGGGAACAAGCCATTGGTAGCAATTTCTGGTCATCAGTGTGGACAAGTTACTGAGAGAGTGACCGCATGCGACCATACGGCAACTCAGATACCTCCACATACAACATGGGGCTACACGTTCCTGCTCAACCCTCTCAGTGGAAGACGAAGTGGAGACTTGTATCGTTTTGCAACCCTCCAGGACAACACTGACATTACCATCACATGTGTGGATGCTGGAAGCAGTACTGCAACAGTAGAGTATACAACAACTCTAAATTCTGCACAGAATCCTAACTGGGGACAGTTTAAAACCAACTCTGAAGGTTGTAGTGACCTGTAGCTATGTCCCAAAATATTGCTGCTTGGAATCCTCCAATCCTGTCCTACTAGCTCAGTACAGCTATGGCTACACAAGGGATGCATCATGCAGTGAAGGAGAGTTTGGAGATCCCTTCATGAGTGTCATTCCTCCAATTGTCCAGTATTTACGCCTTTACCACCTTGTTCCAGTCAACATTTCATCTGGACCTATTGTCTTCAGTGTTTCTGTTCCAGCAAGATACTTTCAAACGGACAGAATTATGTTGGACAATGCCCCATTGGAACTTGATGCTCAGTGGCAATCCATCTACTGTAGCACAGGAGAGATATGTGGATATGGCATTACAAAGGACTTTCACAATCAGTACCATTCTCTCTTCCATTCTGATGCCAATGCGGCCATTTTTGTTCACACCTATGGCTTCAGCATTCAAAATTCCTATGCCATAGCTGGTGGAATGGAACTCCAACCAATTTCTGGTCAGTTTATTGCATGTTTGGGTACAGTAGGTGTTTGTTGTGCAGTGTCGAAGGCATTTGTTCAGGTACAATCATCAGTTGTACTGTCCCTGCTGACTGTGTGGAGGAAGGAAGTTCAGTCACTGTGACCTG